>OMPJ01008824.1:0-15564 GCA_900312935.1 Carapus acus | reverse complement strand
GTGTGGCGCCTCTGCAGACCTCTGCAGCACCAACGCTCCCTCCATCCTCCCCTCCCATCCTCACTCCCCCTCTCCTTCTCCTCACTCCCCCCTTCAAGTCCATTCATCCACCCAGTTCCCTCCAGCTCCTCCCCTCTTTTTTTCCTGCGTGGTATAATTTCCCCTCCTCCGACCTTTGCACTCTTTATTCCTTCCTCACTCCACACACACTTCCCTCCCTTTCAGCGTGTCTCCTCCTTTTGTGTCCTCCAGGACAGACGAAGGACTCTGAGGGAGGACACTCAGACACCTGGTGGCTCTCACACAGACTACAGACGTGTTTGCGTCGCCCAACCACCATGGCGCCATCATCGGCGTCGCTCCATTTCTCTTTACTGCCCTCCGTGTGCATCCACCTGTGGGCGTCGTAACTCATCGCCGCCCCCCAGTGGACAGGCCGCTGGGGCGCGTCCATGTTATGAGCCTTGTTTGCTCGGGGGCGCCATAAACGTTTAACGACCACGCAACGTTTATGCCGCAAATGGATCAGAACCGAATGTTTACGAGGCGCAAAGGGAGACGAAAGAATCCACAGTCACCGCTGTGATGTGTGTGTGTCTACGTGTGTGTGTCTGTTGTGGCACAGTGACGGTGCTAACACACACACTAGGGATATGAGCACACAACCTCTCATGTTGCTTTGCTGACTTTTGTTTCCCTCTCCTGGCCTTTGCCTCGTGCGAAGGAGGAGCCGACAAAAGAAGTAGTAGTAGTAGTAGTAGAAGAAGAAGAAGAAGAAGACAATGTCATGTGGGGGAGAAGATCAGGAGAACAGGGATAAGTGAGCATTCCCAATTCGTGTGTGAGCGCGTGTGTGCGACGCTCACTTGCTCAGGATAGGATAGGCACTGACAGAGAGAGAGAGAGAGGGTGGGAGAGACAGAGAGACAGAGAGAGAGAGAGAGAGAGAGGAACCTTCTATTTATAAACCCAGAGGAGAAGATTTGGATGGCTTTACGGAAAATAAAAGGGGGGATGGGGAGGAGGAGAGGGGGATGAATGGATGAAAAAGGTACAAAGAGAGTGACAGAGTGAGAGGATAGAGCAAGGGATGGAAGGAGGAGGGACGGGGAGCGGGGCAGAAGGAGGAGGAGTGCGTTTACCTGGACTGACACTGCGACAGCGAGAGAAAGCAGAATCTCCTCTGCGACACACTCGGGCTGCAGTGAGGACTCAGAGGGGCTACAGGCAGCCACAGGGGCCTATGCAAACACACGTGCGTGTGTGCGCGCACACACACACACAGATTTTGTCCTTCATCCCCTCCCTCATCTCTGCCTCCTCTCTTTACTCTCTCAAAATAAACAGATGTAATGTCAGTTATCACACTGACAAAGGTGAAGCACACCAGAAAAAATTCTTATAAACAGTGCAGTAATTTGAACATGCTGGTTTAAATAAAGATGCAGTGGCATTTTCAGGATGTGGGATAGATCAATAATGATATTGGAGGATTGGGTGGGAGTGGGGTGATGAAATCTTAGTACATGAGTGTGTTACCTGAGTGTGATATTGACGTGAACACTGTCAATACGTGGGTCAGGGATACAGTCGATGGATTGAAGGGTGGTGATCTCCAACCTTAACCAACCATAGTGCGTGCGTCCGTGCGTGCGTGCGTGCGTGTGTGTGAGTGTGTTTCCACGTTGCTGCGCCCGTAGACGAGGCCAGCAGCTGGGCGAGGAGGACGACCAGCACAAACGCATTTTCTGCCGCGCCGGCCCGATGCTGCCATCTAGTGGCGTAGATTGAGCGTTGTCTCAAACCTCTGCTGATGCCAATTCGCCACTAATGAAAACAGGAGTCCGACGTCACCGCCATAGTTTTGGCGACGTGTCGACCTCCAGTCGACCCGGGAGTCCTGTGGAGTCACGTGACCAGGCCGAGAGCTAACGTGATACCCTCCGTCGCTTGGTAATCGTCACCGCTCCGCACACACACACACACACACACACACACACACACCCTTGTTGTGCTCTGTGTGTTTGCGCGCGCGTGTGTGTGTGTCACAGCCGGTGTTCACATGCAGCGCAGAAAACAACCTCGGGCTTTGTGTTGTTGCTGACTGGCAGCAGAGAGCCGGTGTATGACGTGACCCTGCTGCGCCGCACACCGCAGGTGTGTGAAACGTGTTTGTTTTCCATCATTTTGGTAAAGTGAAACTCTGCGGGGTGGATTAAAAAACAACCGCGGCTGTGTTTTGGTTGAGCTCTTGGTTTAGCACCAACTTTTGGTTTTGCGTATTGACAGATTGTCGAAGCAGCTTGACGGAGCACTGAGTTCGTGTTTATTTGTGCGCGCCTGCGCTGTGGGTGTGTCATGCGGAGTGGGTGGGATACTTAAGGTAAACACACTTCCTGCTCGCTAGTGACTTATTCACAGAACGCGGCGCGCACACAGGTACACACACTCGTATGCACGCCTGAACACACACACGGGGAGACACACATAGACGGAGCAGCAGACCCTCATCACTGGACACCATGCAGAGTGAGTCTCCTCTTCTTCTACCTCTTCTTCCCTCTCTCCTCTGTGCACCCTCCACCCAGCAGTGTCCCTCTGTGTCTTCCATTGGCTCTGGGTGAAAGTTTGTCTTCAGAATTCTTTGTCAGGGTGACAAAACTAAGACTTACACCAGTCCATCACAACAATGTCTCAATCAGCGCCTCAGATTTTCTCGGCAAACACAGTAAAGAGATTAAACTCTGCCGAGTTGTGTTTGCGTTGTTGGGAGCAGGTGAAGTCGGTGGCAGCTGGTATTGTCTTTTCTCGCTCGCCATGGAACAGGTGCTCCGGTCGGTCTGCATTCCTCAGATACTTTGTCACCCTCCGGTTGAATGTACGGCGCCTTGTGACCAACTTCCTCCTGCTTGGGACAAGGCCTCGATGTCCCCTTGTGCGTGTGTATATGTGCGTGTTTAGTAACACAGATTTGAGTGTGGTCACTATGTCCTGGAGGTCAAAGTTCTCCTGCTGTTGGTGGCTCGGTCGAGGCCTCCTCACTGGTTTGAAGTCCTGATCACTGCTTGTTGGTTGGTTACATGAGACAAATCGATTTTAAAAAGGAAAAATAGATCAATAGAAGACCATTGATACATATCGCAACAGGCCGTAACACTCAAATCGCCAATCAAACACAGGCCGTGGCGAAAACTCAGACGGTCCTGTCCTTTCTCTTGGCCGTCTCGGGCCTCATTATGAGATGTTGGTGTCTCCCAACCTAGTGTGCTGACCATCTGTTGGTCTCCTGCAGGGGTTGGCTCTCCCGGGGGCCAGGTTCTGTCCGAGGAGCAGTTCCAGTGCTCCATCTGCCTGGAGGTGTTTGTGGATCCCGTGTCCACGCCATGTGGCCACAGCTTCTGCAAGGCCTGTCTACAGGGCTACTGGGACCACAGCAAGAAGCTCCTTTGCCCCATGTGCAAGAAGAGCTTCTCCAAGAAGCCCGAGATGAGCGTCAACAGGGTCCTGGCCGAAATCTCCTCGCAGTTCCAAACCATGATGGTTGCCGGGGCCCCGGGGGCTCCCGGGACTCCGGGGACTCCCGGGGGTAGCGGGGGTGGTGGCTCTTCCTCCAGGGGGTCCACGCTGAATCTCAGCTCTCACGGGGCTCCTGGGGATTCGCCGTCACGCGACATGGGCGAGTTCGCCTCAGCCGGCGAGGTGGCCTGCGACGCCTGCATCGGCAGGAAGCTGAGGGCCGTGAAGTCCTGCGTGAATTGTCCCGGATCCTTCTGTGAGACCCACCTCAGGCACCACAGGAAGGTCAGTCACCCCACGGGAGTGTGTGTTCGCGGCCCTTTCAGCGGTTCTCCTCTGACCCCTCTGACCTTTTGCCAGGTAAAGACCATGTCCTCTCACCGTTTAATCGAACCCACCTTCCATTTGGAGGAGAAGATCTGTAAGAAGCACGAGCGCCTCCTGGAGGTCTACTGCCGCACCGACCACACCTGTGTCTGCACAGCCTGCGCAGAGGGTGGACACAAGACACACGAAGTCGTTTCCATCGACCACGAGTGGAAGAAGAAGATGGTTAGATAGAGTTTTGGGGTTGGCGGAGATGGTCCAGGCTCATCATTCACTTGTTCAGGATGAGTGTAACACAGTTTTCTAATTCTCTAGGTGAATCTAGGCAAGAGGAGGACAGAGCTGAAATATCTAATCAAAGAGAGAACCAAGAAGCTGGATGACATCAAGCAGTCCATCAGGCTCATCAAGGTGAGGAGGAGGAAAAGGAGAAGATGGAAGGAATGGGGGAGATGTGTTTATGTGGTGACTTTGTGCAAGGTTCAGAGTCCCACAGAACAATTCTCAAAGGTGTTTTGTCTGGCTGTAGGCGGAAACCATTTTCTGTGTGTGTCTGTATGTGTGTGTGCGTGTGCGCACTCAAACACAGACTGATGTTGCCCAACTGGTGCAACCAGTCTGAACAGTATCAGCAGCCTGTTCTCACTCTGCCCCCAAAATCTAAAAGAAGCAGGTGCGCGTTCGTGAGTGTGTGTAAGGGTTTAGCTGGCGGTGACGCCTTAACCGTGTCGAACCTGATTGTCCACGTTCACTCATACGTCCCAGTGCGCCTTCTCCATAATCCTTGCTCCCACAGCGCCCTCTGCAGTGCGAAAGCACCGCTGACCTGTCTGTACACAGTATTTGTGTGTGTGAGGCTACCACACACACACACAAACACACACACACACAGTGTCTCAATGAGCGGAGCATGTTTGTCCTTCAGAAGCAGTCTTCCAATTATATACGAATCTGGTCCAAACATATTTGATTGCAGCAAACGGCTGACCTTTGACCCCCTTTCAGGCAAGTTCTCAGAAAGAGCTGGAGGAGAGCTGGCAGGTGTACGCCGAGCTGCAGCGGCTGATGGAGCAGAGTCAGAGTGAGCTGGTGGAGCTGATCGCCGCCCGACAGCGCGAGGCGGAGAGCCACGCCCAGGAGCTGGCCCGAGGCCTGGAGAACGAGCTCAGCCAGCTGAGGAGGCGGAGCAGCGAGCTGGAGGCCTTTGCTCAGACTCACGACAAGACAGTCTTCTTGCAGGTACCACCCACAGCCACCTGGGGACGATATTTGTTAACTCAAAGGGTGCAATGTTACGGGTGAAGTCCAAGTGTTAGACACGTCGAAAGTGTCGCTTGGCCACACCCCCTGTGCTCAGCTTTGCGCTGTGGTTGGCCAGTTTATCGACATGTTGTATAAAACCACTTGTGAATTTTGTTCAACAATCAAAAACACACAAGTTTTAAGGAAAGCCACTTTTCCAAAACAGCGCCAAGTCACTCAGCCAGATCAGACACATTAACACTTAAGCTGTCTCGTCCCCCGTGGCACTCAGCGGCTCATCTCCGTTCTCTCCCACAGCACATTGCCACGCTGCCGCCGCTCCCGGAGCCCACCGATTGGTCGACGGTTAGCATCAACACTGACCTTTACCTCGGCACCATCCGCTCATCGGTCAGCACCCTGGTCGATAAGTTCCACACGGAACTGAAAAAGCTGTTTGGGAAAGGTGAGCTCAGTTCCAGTCGATTCAGCGACATCGTCTGCAAAATCAAATCAATAATCTTGGAATCAGAAATGGAGGCCCCAGCTCAGTTTATTATGTGGGCCATCCCAACACACTGTCGTTTGCTGCTGTTGCTGCTAAATTAAACCGACTCATCCTCTCCGCACCCTCCTACACACTGTACCTACTTACACACACACACACAAACACACACACACAAGCAGATGGAGAAGGTGTCACCTGGAATCATCCTGGTGTAATGGCACCATGTGTTTGGAGGCTTTGCAGCTCAGGTCCATAACTGCATATTTACAGCCCACACAAACAATCTGCTCCTGATTGTCTCAACAATATTGCTCCTCCACCAAAGGACCAAATTTGTGGCTCCCAACAACTCTGGGGCGGTAAAGCCAGTGTGCCGTGAGAGACCTTCATGTGCACCATTGGAAATAATTGTATTTCAGCCACTTGGTCCAAAAATAGCCTTCACAGAGGTGACGTGTGTAGCACGTCGCCTCACAGCAAGAATCACTCCGATTCCTGGAAGGGGCCTTTTCTGTGTGGAGTTTGGATTCTCATCCACTAGGTGGCAGCAATGAATCGATTACCTTGTTACCTTTTTTGCATGATTAGTGTCTCTGTTGAGGAAATGTTAGGAGACAGTGGACTCACTGATACTCTGTCTCTCTCTGTTGCAGAATTCCGAAAGCTACAAAACTATTCAAGTGAGTATGATCTCTGTTTGATAACTCTGAACTTAGTCAGCTTCAACACCGGGGTGTGACGATGTCACTTGAAGAACTTCATAGACGTCAAGGAATGGTCCCTAACGTCGCTCTGATCTTTTCCGTCCAGGTGAAGTGTATCTTGACCCCAGCACAGCACAGAAGAACCTGGTCGTGTCCGAGGACGGCCGTCAGGTGAAGTATGAGGAGCGCAAGACGGCCCACAACGAGGGTCCCAAGCGTTTCAGCCCTGCCCTCTTTGTTCTGGGCCGCGAGGGGCTGTCGTCGGGACGACACTACTGGGAGGTCGATGTAGGGCGCAAGACGGCGTGGACACTCGGTGTGGCCCGTGCCTCTGCCCGCCGCAAGGGGGAGATCAAGCTGAACCCAGAGGGCGGTTACTGGTGCCTGTGGCTGAAGAACGGGGAGGTTAAGGCCTTGGGGCCGTCTCGGCTGCCTCTCATGCTTCCGTCGTCCCCCAGCAAAGTCGGCATCTTCCTCGACTACGAAGGAGGTCACGTCTCTTTCTACGATGTTAAGACGCGGATGCACCTCTATACGTTCGTCGACACCTTCAGCGAGAGTCTGCACCCCATCTTCAGTCCCTGTCTCAACAACGAGGGGAAGAACACGGCCCCTCTCGTCATTAACTCCCTCAAGCACACCTCGTAGCTTGCACAAGCCAAAGGATGGCGGCAAAGCGTGGAGGCCACACGGGTCTCTTCTTTTCTGATACCTGTGGAGACTGAGCAGGTTGTAGTGCACGGAACCGTCAGAATTGTCACCCTGGAGGGCTTTTGCCCTGCTTGGGCCTCACTGCCACTTCCTCGCTGCTTCCACAAAGGCATTGCCCTCATCTATGTGCTTTTTACAGTTGAAAACTTGGATTATGCGATTACGGCATGCTGCCCGTGGCACCAACTGCAGCTTTGCACAACCAAATCGATGGTTGTTGACTCAACAATAAGTGATTGACAGTGATCGAATGTGCCAACAGTACTGCTGCTCTGACAAACTTGGACAAACCTCGGAAGAAGGAGAATTCCTCAGACAGACACATGAGCGTGATCCCTTCTGTGCACAATGCTAAACAGCCCTCAGTATACTGCCGAAGAACAGATTGAATGTTAAGTTTCCTCTTGCATATAGGGTTTCAGGAGCTGTGGCTGCTTGGTCCCTCTTGACCGCTAAACATAAACAGCGTCCTTAGGTCAAAGATCATAGAGCTGTAGCCCATTGTTTGTTTGCTATTTTCTTAACTTTTTCAATAAAGATGATCCAACACACACAATGTACCATGGTTGTTTTCTTTCACCTGTCACCCCAAGAACTTGTGCATGTCCACAAGCACCTGGACACACCAGTTTGCATGGTCTCCTGAAGTGTGTGTTCAAATAGATGGTCCCTCCATGTTACAAGGGTGCGATTTTGTATCCAGGGTAAAGGGGGCGTGAGGAGGTGTATTTTAGGTTGTATGTATTTGTGTGTGTGGGCGAGTGTGCAGCTGGTCTCAAATGTCACTTACCAAAGGGGGCTTCGGAGGCAGCTGCTCTCTGGTGAGTGTTCTGTCAAAGTTTCTTCCACTGTCTCTCTCTCGTTGTAATGCTTAGGTTTATTTCTCTTTGTTTTACTTGTTTATCTGAATTGGCAGTGGGCAGGTCTGACGTATTTGCATATAAGACCTCTTTGTGTTGTTCTTGGCCAGGAGATGACGAAGCTTAGTTTTCAAATGTTTCCAAATTACCCTTTTTTTCATCACGTGAAGGACAGAGGTTTCTCACACCAAATGAGGCTGTGCTTTACCTTGTGCCCGTTGTGTTTGGCTGTGCGCTGGAGATCCCCGCTCGCTCACACTTTTGGGACAGAAGTGTTGCAAGATGGGTCAGCAGGTCATGGGGCAATATTTTTGGCTAGTTGTTAATCTGGATGGCTATGAATACCGAGGCTGCACACCCTCACACTCGCTCTTGCACACCCTTACACTCGCTCTTGCACTTTCTCCTCCTATTGCTCTCATTATAGATTCATCTCAGAGACAAATTTGAGAGTGACCAGTTGACACTGTGATAAATGGCAGGCTCAATCCGGCAAAAACAATAACTCAGCATTTTGCTCAGATGTTGAGAGTTCAGATTATATTGACCAGATGCCACAATCAATTTTTTTAGCTATTTTCTTTAACCATGAATTCATTTTTTAACTGCAATAACACCATCACCATAACCTGAGTCATCCTGTGGCTTGACAACATCTTCTTTCCTTGTGTGTATTAAAAATCAGTCAACCCTTGCTGAATTTCTGCAAAGCTTGGCCGCTAAATCCAACTAAATTCTCACACACTCACTGTCATGGCAGGTTTGATGCCCCGCTCGCTGGCTGCTAGGTTGAGCTGAAAATGACGCTGCCTCTCCGCCGTGCAGGAATGGCCAACACCGCCAGTGCAGGGAAGCTTTCAGAAGAGCAGGTTCACTGCTCCATCTGCCTGGACGTCTTCACCAATCCCGTGTCCATCCCCTGTGGCCACAACTTCTGCCAGAGCTGCATTCTGGGATACTGGAGGACCAGCGTGCTGTACCAGTGTCCCATGTGCAAGAAGTCCTTCTACAAACGTCCTGACATCAGCATCAACACAGTCCTGAGGGAGATCGCAGAGCAATTCAAGGAGATCAGGGTGAAGAGTGGCGAGCAGCAGCGGGACGCCAAGCAAGAGGAGGAGGAGGAGGAAGAGGAGCAGGAGGAGGAGGTCAGAGGGAAGCGGTGGACAATGGAAAGGAAGAAGAAGGAGGATAAGGAGAGACTCTTGGAGGAGGACCAGAGGCAGCAGCTCTTGGAGGAACTTAGGGAGAAGAGGGTGAAACGAGAGAAAAAGAAGACGGAGCAACAGGAAGAGAAGAAAGAGGAGGAGGAGGAGGAGGAGGAAGAGGAGGAGATGGAGCCCTCCATGGCCCTGCCAGAGGATGCGTCATCACCTGTGTCTCTTTGTCCTCCACCACCAAGCCCACAGATTGCACACCCGCTCTTCAGGCCATTGGTTCAGGCAGCACCCCAGACATCACCCTCATCTTCACCTCCATCCCCTCAGAGCCCGTCTCCACCATTGCTGCCACCTCCTTCATCCTCTACTCCTTCCTCCTCCTCACCCTCGCCATCACCGTGGGAGGAAGTCCTGTGCGACGTGTGTCTTGGCGAGGACAGGCCTCGAGCCATCAAGTCCTGCCTGGTGTGTCTGACCTCCTACTGTGAGGAGCATCTGAAGTCACACACCACCAGGTTCACAAAGCACAAGTTGATGGAGCCCGTTGCCAACATGGAGGACAGGATGTGTCCTAAACATGAGAGGCTTCTTGAGCTCTTCTGCAAGAAAGACCAGACATGTGTGTGTGTCCTCTGCACAGAGACAGACCATCGGGCCCACTATACGGTCCCTGTGGAGAGAGAGTGGACGGAAAAGAGGGTAAGGAGGTTGGAGCTGGAGGAGCAGGGCTCATAGTCATCTACATGTTCACACTCTCCTTCACATGTCTTTGCACAGACACTGCTGAAGAAAACGGAGATGGACGTCCAGCAGATGATTCTGGACAGAGAAAAGAAAGTGGAGGAGGTGAAACACTCCATCGAGCTCCATAAAGTGAGTCCCGATGCGGCCTGTGGTTTTAATGAAAGTCTGCCTCAATACGTGTTTCCTCACTGTCCTAATCATCATCATCTTCCAGGCGAGCACTCAGAGAGAGATCCAGGAGAGCATGCAGGTCTTCTCAGAGCTGATAGCGTCCATCCAGAAGACCCAAGCTGATCTGGTCCTCACCATCGAGGAGAAGCAGCGGCAGGTGGAGCGTCGGGCCTGTGGTCTCATCACAGAGCTGGAGCAGGAGGTTGCTCAGCTGAAGAGGAGGAACGCTGAGCTGGAGAGCGTAGCTCGAGCCGACCACATTCACTTCCTGAAGGTTAGGGATGGAGGGGAGGAGGAGCAGGAGGAGTAAGAGCAGAATGAGGATCAACCCCCCCCGACTTGATGTAAGGCTCCCATGATTGTTTTGTTGTGTTGTGTAGAGCTTTCCAGCGCTCTGCGTTCCTCCCTCTGTCAAGGACTGGGCCACCACCAGCATTCCCACAGACACCAATGTAGGTGTCATCAGGAGAGCCGTGTCCAGGCTGCAGTCCACACTGAGCAGAATAGTGGACAAACTGGCAGACAACGGTATCACGTTGCCAAGCAACTACACCTTGCTACTCTGTTCTAAGGTGACACTGTGGTTGTGTAACAATCTCTCCTTTTCTTGTTTTGATATTACAGAAATCAAAAAACTTTCGAAATTAACAGGTAACGTCTTTGATTGTGTTCTTTTTGTCCTCTCGTGAGAATTGACAGGTGATCCTTTAGCTGACACGATTCCCCATTTTTTGCTCATAGTTGACGTGACGTTGGACCCCGACACGGCTAATCCCTGGCTGCAGCTCTCCCAGGACCGCCGTCAGGTGAGGCACCTGGGGGCGTGGCAGGACCTGCCGGACCACCCGGACCGCTTTGACACCGTGGTGATTGTCCTGGGACGCGAGGGCTTCGTCGCAGGGAGACACTTTTGGGAGGTCCAGGTAGGGGACAAAGACGACTGGTACCTCGGAGTGGCCAGGACTTCTGTCAACAGGAAGGGGAGGATCTCTGTCAGCACCACGCAGGGTTACTGGGCTCTGGCCATGAAGAAAGGCCAAGGCTATCGGGTTTCTACCTCACCCCCGTCGCTGCTGACTCTGGACCCCAAGCCCAAGCACATTGGCGTGTTTGTGGACTACGAGGAAGGGCAAGTGTCCTTTTATGACGTGAAGGCTCGGACACACATCTACACCTTCAAGGATGCTTTCACGGAGAAGATCTTTCCTTTCTTCTACCTGTACTGCTGTGACAAGGCATCTGACACTATAGTGATCAGCTCAGCCAATGAGAGGAGCCCAACTAAGCAGTGCTGAGGGAATGAACTACGTGGCGCGTGCTATGTTGAAGTCACATGGATTTTTTCTCTGTGTGTGGCTTGCTGTGAGAGTTTGCTTCCTTTAATATGTGCCAACACAAAAACATGTCAGTGTAGATTTTTACCTTTGTCTTATCATGCCTTTGTCTTAATAGCGTCAAACATCTGACGCTTTCCAGACTGTGACCCATTGAAAGTTACACCAGATCTGTGTAGAACATCTTTGAGGCTGGTGGGATGATACTGGAGATGAGGTTGTTATTATCTGGATAGATAATGGTTACACAGTCAGAAAATCCATCTGATGATCATGATGTATTTCACCTCATGTATTTCTGAAAAGCTGCCTACAGCAAAATAAAATGCCAAAGTGCTGCCAAGACAGAGTTATTGTCTTCCTGATGTCGGAGAACCAAACGTGCTTTGCTAGTGGTATCAAGGATCAGCAGCATAAAAAATGTTCTCAGACTCATCAGGCTTAGCACCAACACGAACTGAGCCTCTACTGTGATGAAATGTCACTTTATTTGTGAGGACTAACTTCTAAGTATCACAAGAAAATTCACTCCGTCACACATGCAGAAGACAGAGATGGCAGGGAAGACAGTGATTTCCCTATTGTGGTCAGGATTCTCATTTGCATCTTTCAATGGCACGATCTGTTCTCGGCAACAACAAGAAGTACTGTGCGGAATAACCGTTGCCACAGAGAAGTGGTTATTCTGCAGGTCTGCCCACAGCTGATCAACCAAAGATTGAGATCATAAATTTCACCTCTTAGAATTAGTAGTATGGTCTACTTTTGTATTCCAAAAATTCACACTCAGTCACCGTTCAGACATTGAAACCTATCGAGTGATTCTAGAATTGCGGCTGTTCTGTTTACTCAGATGTGTGTGTGTGTGTGTGTGTGTTTGTGTGTGTGTGTGAGAGAGAGAGAGAGAGAGAGAGACTGAGTTGCAACATTTACTGATGTTTGACCAAATATGGTATTGATCTCAGTCAGTCATGTTCCTAACATCTATGTAAATAGGGGAAGAGACTGGCGAGAAAAAACACTCCCAAATCAAATCTGTAGGACCTGACAGAGTTGTACCCAAAGTTCTGATGGCGTGTGGAGAACAACCAGCTGGTTTGTATGCAGCCATCTTCAACTTTTCACTATCCCAGGCTGTAGTCCTGTACATCTTCAAATCCTCCATTGTTATACAAGTCCCCCCAAAAAAACGACACTTCTTCTCTGAAAGACTTCAGGCCAGTGGCACACCAGTTGCCATGAAGTGCCTGGAAAAGCTGGTCCTCTCTCATACCAAATACTCGGTGCCAGACACCTCCGACCCCTCCAGTTTGCCTACTGCCCCAACTCGTCGGTAGATGATGCAGTGGCAATGGCCTTACACCACACCCTGCAACACTGGGAAGGCAGCAGAACATTTGTCAGGATGCTGCTCTTGGACTGGCTCTTTTGTCATACTCTTGTTTAAAATGTTGTATTCACATCGTGTTTCTGTCTTATATTCTCTCCATTTTATATGGTCGATTCTGAGAGAGCCTCGCCCAAGATCTCCTATGTGTCTGGACCGCTGGTCCATGTACAAATGGCAAATAAGAAAGGCCTAACTTTGATTCGTGTGTGATAAATGTGAAATGTGTACCAATGGGGCAGTTTGCACACACACGTAAACAGGAAACGCAGGCCTCCTCCAACGTATGCAAACCATAACCAGCGTATAGATGACTAGACATTGAGACACTGGCCGTTCCACAAAGTGGGCGAAAACCCAGAGCTCCAACAGAGAAGAACATGTCTTGCTTGATGAACAGTACAGTACGACTGAAACAGGGAATAAAACCACAACAGAAAAAGAGGCTTGAGCAATCACACTGGCAAACAAGGTCGTAGCACTACGATAGTTTCAAGCAACAAGGGGCGCAGAAACAAAAGCCGAAACAAAGGTTTGTAGTCACCTGGGAGATTATAAGCGCTCTCTCATTTTGCCATGGGTGTGTCAGTGACCAACAGCAAGTGCATTGACACTTTCCTTTCAAGAGAAAAGAAATTAGTTTTTTTTATCAAAGAGAAGGGAGGGATGAGGGGCGGAGGGAGATTGAATGCGACGAAATAAAACTGAGAAAATGAAAGAGGAAGACACAGAGAGCGAGGCACAGAGTCAGACAGGGAGATAGATAGACAGACAAGGAGACAGACAGACAGACTGAAACGGGAGCATCTCACAATGCAAGGAGGTGAGTTGGACATTTGTCACATTTACTACTACACTGAGATTACACTATATGATACTCCTAACGCTGACTCATCTCATTTTATGAGACATTTATGAGAACAAATATGTTCCTAATCAATTTAAGTTTTCAAGCACTCACTCTATTCTCATGTACTGTGATAAAACACAAATGCAAATGGCTGGTTTAGCAATCTTTTTACACAAATGTGGCTTTGAATGAGGAGAAGAGAATTGAGGGAGCGACAGGTTGAAACAGAGAAGATGTGCCCTAATATCGCCTCCACCAACACATAGACTCCACCTATTGAGGTATAGTGTTGTAGCACACTGAAACTGGGAATCTGCAAACTTTCCCATACACACACAAAGACTAACACACACCCAATGAAGATTCAAGTGATCTCAGTCAGATATGGACCTGTTGCATCTGCTCTTTCAGATATGCAGGATGTGCCAAAAAGTGATTGATGTCATTTAATGAGACCTTAACACACATGTTTGAGATTGATTTAAGGTCTGGAGCACTCACACATGTGCCTGTTCCATCTGTTCTCTCAGATATGCAGGATTTGTGTAACCTCTGCGTGGGCCAGAGAGAGAGGGCGACGTGGTCATGCCTGAGCTGTGTGTCCATGCTCTGTGAGCAGCACCGTCAGCTCCATCCTGGCGCCCACAATGTTGTGAACGGTATCGTAAACATGGCGAGGAGGATCTGCCAGCAACACGGCCGCCCTCTTGAGCTCTACCACCGCGACTGGCACCGGTGCATCTGTGTCCGCTGTGTGGAGAATGGAAGCAATATCGTCGCCATTGAAGATGAATGTGACAATCGTAGGGTGGGTGTAACACTACGCACAACAGGTTTTGGCGGTACAGGAGTCTGGCTGTAGTTTACATAGAAAGCCAAGCCTGCCCATGGTAAGCAAAGTTTGCAAGGCTTTGCTTCCATAGTGACAGCAGGGAGGGGCGAGGCTCACACGTACACACACACGCACAGACAAGCGCGCACACACACACACACACACATGCGCACGCATGCACATACACACACACAAACACACCCTAATTTTCATAATCAAATAAATGTTCATAGTGTTTGTTGACCTTGGGCTTTGCATACATTTGCATTTGTTACAAGTTCATCTATGCATCATTGACATAATCATGTGTATTCATTATTACAATGTTTCCAGGATTAGAAAGCAATTTCCTTATTCTGTCTATGTTGCCTGGCAGATGTCTTCATCCTGTCAGACCCACTCTGCTGAACTCAATCTGGGTTTTACAGCAACTGAAATTCTGAAAAGCCTGCATTAGAATTGACATTTTGATTGCAATTGAGTTTTATTTGAGATCAAATTGCGATTTCTGAAAGAAAAGGTAATGAGGACTTTCCAGATGACTGGGAAAATGAAGCCAACGTGGTAAGGGAAGAAAAAATCAGTGCAGGGTGTCTATCTTCCACAGGCAAGGCTGGCTGCCATCAATAACAACCTGCAGCAGCAACAGAGGAGGAGGCAGGAGAACAGAGCGACCATCAACAACCAGCTGACTGCCTGCATGGTGAGCAGCCGTGTGTGATGCAGCTGGATGGATCAGTGTCACATCGTCTTTTTATGCCATTTGTTTGTAGAGTGAGCTGGATGACAGGATGCAGGGCATACAGAGGATGTTCCACGCTCTCAGGGACGTCATTGAAGAGACCATGCAAAGAGCCTTCAGGCCACTGGAAAACAAGAGGTCTGCCTTGCAGAGAAGGGCAAACGAGCTGACAGACAGCCTGGACAGGGACATGCAGGAGCTGGATAGGGCCGCTAGAGACGTGGGCAATCTGAATGCCATGCAGGACCACCTGCAGTTCCTTGAGGTGAGGCAGAACTGAAAAAACATCTTTCCCCACATCTCATCCCTAGTTGAAAGAAAAGCAGAGCAACCACAGCTGGTCACCACACCTCATCACTGTCTTTGTCCCTCAGAGTTTTGAGAACTTTCAAGAACCAAATTTACCCTTGAGCAACATCATCTTTGACACCTTGCTGTCCCTTGACACCATGGCACCATTGACAGCAGCCATGTTG
>OMPJ01008822.1:53706-119006 GCA_900312935.1 Carapus acus | reverse complement strand
AAATAAAATCTGCTTAAACATATTAGTCAAGAAACAATCTGCGTCCATTGAATGCCTTTCTTTTAAAAAACTTAATAGTTGATATAATTCATTGAATATGATGATTATGTCATTTGGTACATTGTTGCTTCAAGATTTTAAAGGTACAAAATATATATTGGTTGTGTCTTTTTCTTACTAACTTCAAAGTTCATTGGAAAAGAGTGTCCTTAGATTTATCGTGCAACATGTCAAGTAACGTGAGAAAGGTGGCTAAGATAAGGTAAGTTTAAGTCGACTAGTAGCGTACAATTTTGCCTCCAAGCGCCTTAACTAATGTTAGCAAAGATTAGCACAGCAGTTGTGTAAAGAGGAGAGAAACAGTTAAGTTAAAGTCTTCAATCATACTGTTTTTGCTTTATGCTTCATTCGTATTCCAGGCGGACCGAACCTGTTTCCCTTCTGAGAAAAACAGAAACACACAAACAAAACAATGATGGGGTGACAGATGGCACACACGGAAAAACGCCGAGCAGCGCCACAACGTCTGAGGCTGATAAATGAGATATCGGGGTGGATTCTCACCAATTGTTTGCGTGTTAAACTCTGTGTCCAGAATTTCCACAGAATTCACCAGGTCCCGCTGCGAGCCGGCCGTCCCCTCTGTGGCGCTTACTGGACTCATCATTTCTTGTTCTTTTTCGTTCTGCATTTGCGCATAGACGTTGAGGCCTGGGATCTTCCTTGAGAGAAGATTTACAATGAGGTACAGGATGGATAGAAGGAAAAATAGCAACACCAGGTCCAGGCGACGTAGAGAATATGTCCAGTCATGCGATTTGCATATTTCACCAAGTTTATCACTTAATCAATCAAACCTGTTGCAATAATTGGTGTCGGTTAATGTTGAGTTTATCACTGTAATTGAGTACTGGAACAAATACTACCACATCTATCAATTACCGCATATCCTCTATATTTATAAACATTTATACCTATCATACATTTTTCCTAGATGTTATTATGTAGTTTTACATTCAGTGTGGGTTGGTGAAATTGATGGTGGAGCTGTGTGTCCAATTTCCTCTTGCTTATTAATCTTATTTCCTTACATTCAATCTGTTTTCGAATTGCTCGAAACGGGATCGTTATTTACTTGGGATTAATGAGAGATTTCTAATTCAGATTCTGTTCACATGGTGACCTTGTTTCTGTGCCGTCTGCTGACACGCGTGGGCTCATTTGCATCTAGATCACCGCTGACACGTTCACAGCCGATTTCTGTCAATTTGAGCCTTTACTCTGATCTTCTATCTAGACCTTATGTCACCTCTTTCCTTGAAACTGTGCTCGGTCAGGAGACATAATTTAACATTTTCCAAAGGTCAGCTGGCCGCGCTCACATTATCGACGGCACCTGAGTGCTGAGTTGACATTTCTCTCACGCAGACGGACCCAACAAACAAAGTAAATATACGATCCATCTGGCGCTGAGGGTGTCAACGCTGATGCCATCAGCATCCTTTACAGTCTTTAAGGTTGTTTAAATTGTGCCTGAAAATCGGCAAAGTGTTGACAATCATCCTCTCGAAGCGAGTATGTGTACCACGTGAACACTTTACCTTTTGAATTTGTAGATGACAAATACAGCTAAACCCACCACCACAACAGATAGCAGCATTAGCATGGCAGAGCCACTGTGGTTCTCGCTCGTGTCCACTAGGGGCGCTGCACAAACAGGGAGACGCAGTGTCACCAAAAAAAATCAAAGAAACACAGATAAATCCCATTATTTCCTGCCATCCGCTGTCATGCACTGAGTGGGTAAACTAAATTATCGACCCCCTATTCTGCCAGCATACATGGATACATTCATCAATTTGAATGGGGTAGTATGGACATAGTATGTCTTACTCTTCATCTTATTAGCCCCGCTAGGACAGTAGCAGCATCCCCAATAGGAAGAGGCACGCATACTTGTAACGACGCTCACTCTCTGAATGTCTCTGTGTAGCTACATGGTGAGAGCCAATCAAACAAAGGGTTTGTGTTATTAGTTACCGGGGCAACAAACCAAAAGCTGTCAGTTAGCGTATGTGGGTGCAATTGTCTTTGACGAGTAAATACGCTTCACGTTACGTCCCACAAACGTCCACAGTTCGCAGGCTTTGTCTTGGCGTACCTGCCGATAGGTGCGCCGCGTAGACAGAGACTTGAACCCCGGGCCGCAACGTGAACCGGACCAGGTTCTGATTCAAGGCGCCGAGCAGAACCTCCGACAGCTGCAAGGGGACAAATGAGGGTTGGGAGTTGTACGTAAAATTGAAACACTGATGAATTGAAACATTGTGTGGTTTATTTTTTTTAACACATTTGTTTGTTATTGAGACAATTTGTAGCATATACTCAAATTTCCAGTCCAGTTTGGCAAAGTGTGAGGATGTTCCCATCAGGACCAATAAACATTTCCAATTAGGATTCTGATTAACAGCATCTAATATATTTGCATGCATGCTGCGGTAGAATTTAGGGGCTTTGCAGCTGTGATGAATAAGGCATAAGATGCGGTCGCTGCAGTCCAGACTGGCAAGTAACCTCGTGCACAATGCACATCCGACTTCTATAAATCATGGAAATGACTTTGACCCAAAGGTAAACTATGGAACGAGTCCCGTCTCATTCAGCTTTAATACACTTCCTGGCATTTGACGTTTGGTTAAAAATGACCATTCACGGGCTCTTATTGTGCCTGGACCCAAAAATGAGGAATACTCTCCTTTAACTGATAATTCAGGAGTACATGTAATGGAAAACACATGATACATATCCTGACCGTAATATGTCATACAGTGATTATTTTCATCACTACAACCGAGCAAAGGGAAAAACATTAAATGCCATTAGGTGAATTTCTCTGTTGAGTTTCCCGCTATTGTCTGAGCTTCATTTATCTTTTTCCCCCCACTTATATTCACTAAATTAATTGTGATATGACTAATTCTTGTAGTCTTTCATCATCACTTTATATTTATTACTGGTTTAAAATTAGACCATACTGACTAATTACTTTTTCCTACTGAGTAGCAGGGTCAGTAAATCTATTATAGATTCTAATAAATAGCCGCTCTCCACACTGGCGAGGTGGCAACCTTGAATGAAGATTTATTGCTTGCTTATAAGAGGGAGGATCTGGCCAGCCAGTTCAGCCAGGTGTGAGCGGGAAGAGCGAAGGAAAAAGGGAATTAAATTGATTTCCTTCCCTCTCCAGACGCTTCCCACGGCGAGCCGATCCGACATCATTATCAGTCATTATCTATTACTTCTTGAGGACCGCAGCTAATTCAGTCCATCTCGCTACGCCTGGTTACGTGAACTGATTGACCAAGATCTCCTCTTTTGTCTGGGTCTTTTTTTTTTTTTTTAATGGGGGGGTTGAGGGGTGGTTCTCTCGAGACCCCCGCTCCAACCGGTCCACGGGTTGCTGACTTGAGGGCATTTAAAAGTCATTCCTTTGATAACTTCTTAATACTTGTCTGGGTTATTGATGGCTCCATAGCAGATATTCCTCAGGCGTGTTCGAGAATGAAAACTATGAGACTGAATGAGCGCTGCTCCCCTTGCGGTGGCTCAACACTGCCCTCTGCTGGAGACAAAGGGGAACTCCGGGAAAGATTGGATGCGGAGGCGAAATTGTGACAAGTATTTTTGTGTGTCTCACCCGATCTAAATGAGCTGAGGTCTTCTCTGGTTTCCCCTCTGTTAACTGTTTGTCGGGCAGGAGGAAAAACTCCGCCGTTGTGGGCAGCCCCGGCAGAATGGCCACCAGGAGCTGGTCCTCTCTGATGCCTGTAGCCTAACGGGGAGAAAGAGGATGATGAAATGAGGCGATCCAGCTAGAGAGACCTTGAATAGCATCCTGTAGCTGAGGTACACTTCCACAGCGGCCTTGGGAACCTTCAGGAATGATGGTTACCACATCGGTGAAGTGGTAAAGATCCTCATCTGCTGCACAAAACCAATTTCAATCCAGTATGACTGTTTTGCCTGAGAGTGCTGGAATAGTAGCGAGCATCTGAGATCACTTGTTCAAGCATCAGACCATTCTGTTTACAATTTGAGTCAATTTGAATGATTCAATTATGCATGCAGTTCCACCAAAGACCACTAGATGGTGCACCAGACTGGGAAGCGCAAATAGCTGAGGGCAAAGGTAATATGAACCATGTGTGCATGGCACGCAAACTGTCTTTATGAATTATGGATCAGGTAGCGTGGCCGAGCGGTCTAAGGCGCTGGATTAAGGCTCCAGTCTCTTCGGGGGCGTGGGTTCGAATCCCACCGCTGCCAAGATGTTTTTCACCCCAAAAATTATAGCATATGAATAATCTGAGACACAGTTATTTAGTTATAATCTGGGACATTACTATTTATTTATGTCAGATGTTGACGCAAGACATGAGGACATAGGGTGTTTCATCTGAGAATAGGGAGGACAGGGGGAAGTGGAGAATAATTATCCGCTCTGGCGCCCCCTGAAGGCAGCAGGGGGCAGACAAGGGAGAGGAAGATATTAGAAGTGGTACTCAGTGTTTGAATATGACAGATCAGGGTGCTCACGTCACTCTTCAGAATTTGTATCTTGGTGGTATCCAGCGTAAGGAACAGCAGGCGAGCATGTGTTCTGCCTCAGTTTAACAGGATCAAATACTGTGTAAACATGACACAGATCTAAAACGGCTTCTTCCCTGGAATCTGAGATCATTTACATTTCAAAGGAGGCTGTAAAATCTTTGGAATTAATGATGTGAAACTCAAACTACACACTGGCTGGGTTCAATCAGGCTCTACGCTCGACAGCTTACAAAGCACTTAAGTTCAAGCCGCCCCTGTAGTAAGCACTCGGTGCGCACACACACACACACACACACACACACACACACACACGCGGGCACTTATACATCTACAAACTCCAAACAGCTTAACAAATTTGCTCCCCTCGTGTTGGCAACTGCAGCAATCAGCACGTCCCTGATCAGTGTTTTCCCCCAGCTTGCAATTTCATTTACCAACACAATTTAATTCTGTGTTTCCAAGCACCGAGGAGGTCATTGTGTACTCTAAGAGGGCCTCTCCACAGTATTTACCAGTGCAAACGCGCGTGTGTGTGTGTGTCCTTGGGGGAGGCTCAGATTGGGGCCTTACCTGGATCAGAGAGTTCTTAATGACGCGACTCACGTCCTGCCTCCATTCTGCAACGTCGGGGTTGTGATCGTCCAGATTTGTGGAGAAGGTGAGCAGGTGAGATCTGAAATATTCTGAAGGGGAAGCAAGTTCATGGGGTGAGTTTTTTTTCCCCTCAGTGCTCGGTGAGGTGCGAGTGCAAGAACTGTGTGAACAAAGACATTTAGGCAATAGCCATAAATGGAAAATCCCCAAAGCGATTTTGAACCCATTGAGAATTCACAGATCCACCAAAGTGCACCAGGACAATCTCCCACCACATCAGCTCTCACACCTGCGTTTTGATCTTCCATCTATATTTCATTACTGGTGAAATTTAAAGTACGTTACACAGTAGATGAAATGTAATTCTCTTTGAACTGTGCGGTTCACTGAAAACATACTTAGCACTGTTTCCCAGTTGTCAATTGTGCCAGTGTTACTCAAACACTGAGATAATGTAAGAATCTATTTATATATTAAGGTTGTCAGTGTTAAGACCTCGATCATGATGCTATTTAAGTCATACCTTAAGTTTTATTTATCATGATCAAAGCCAGGGATTTTTTTAGGGATTGTTAGTTTGCTAGGTTAGCTCCTTATGTCTTGTTAGTTTGCTAAGTTTGCTTGTTAGGTCTGGTTAGTCTCTAGGTGACCTTGCTAGATCTTGCTTTGAAAGAATCAATGTAAAATTTCATTGAGGATCTAATTGTAGTTTTGTTGTCACTTGATTTCCATAAATTCTGGTAAAACCTACCTTATACCATTAATATGGACTTAAAATGACTTGAAAATCATGGTAATGGGATTGTAAACATACAATTAAGAATGCAATTAATCACAATTATTTCCAGAAATTCAATTTCCAGATTCCAAATTGAGATTTAACAAAGAAAGAGTAGGAGACAGGTGCAGGAGAACCAGGGGAGGTGAAGATTCACACTAAAGAGCAGAGGAATGAGAGTCAGCTGGAGCAAGACAGAGGACAGACCTGTGAATGAGGATGAGTCAGGTGGACAGGAGAAGATGAAGGAGCATAGAAAGTGGAGGGAAGACTTTAAATATTTTAAATACCTTGGGTAAACCAATAAGAGTGACGGACAGCATCTTCATCTCAGTGATGGATGAGGTGAAGATGCTGAGGTTCTCTTTGAGAGGAACCATGTTAGACAGGATTAGAAAGGAGTAGCTCAGAGGAACAGCCACGATGGAGCCATTTGGGGAGAAGGTCAAAGAAGCAAGATGGAGTTGGTTTGGACAGACAGAGGAGACACTGGACAGATCATGTTGGAGATGGAACTGCCAGGTAGGAGGACAAAGGGAAGACCACAGAGAGGGTTCACGGATTTAGTCAAGAAAGACATGGGGGCGGTGGGCGTTTCAGTGGAGGACTGGAGGGTTGGAGGTAGGAAGAGAAGGATGAACCACAGTGGCGCCACCTGAAGGCGGCAGCCAGAAGAAGAGGATGATGAAGAATCGAGATTTAACAAATTCATATTTTGACAGCCCCTGTGTTGATGTTTGGTCATGGCACAAACATGACCTCAATGAGACCTGGTAACTTTTTCCAAAATTACAAACACTGACAGATGCAATGGGGAAACCGAATTTCCCACAATACAACATTAGCGCAAATATCCATCTTCATGTTTTATATCAGATTCTGGCGTCCAACTGAAATCAAACTCACCGTGGACGGCGATGGACTTCTTGTCCTGCAGGATCGTGTTCCCTGCGGACACCTGCACAGTGGCGGTGTTGACGCCCTCTCGAGAAAACGTGCAGGCCACACTCCCTTCTAAGGTGATAACTGGCTGCAGGATGAGAGACGGAGAGAGAGAGAGAGAGAGAGAGAGAGAGAGAGAGAGAGAGAGAGAAAGAGAGCATCCAACTCTGTTGTTATTTACACTACAGAGGAGTCCGCCTGCCAGCACACCACACACACACACTCGTGCACCATGACTGTCCGCAGAGATTTCCCGGCGTGACACCGGCGGCCGCTCCTGTCATCACTCTTCAAATAGCTGCACAATGCAAATGGCGCCTCACTTTATTACCATCTGGCATCGGCGGCAGCCGTTGCCGGATGCCCCTGTCGGTGCTGAACAAACACATTTGCCACAATTATGAAGACGGACGATGCGACCGCGTGGGTTCGACACGCAGCGTATCGGCTCGCGTCGCATCCAGGTTACTGTTTCATCGTCTCCCGGTCCTCTACGGGGGGGGTATTTGTGCGGGTTTTGATTCTATTATCGCGACTGAGTCCCACTTTGTGCCCATAAGAGGGACTTCGACCGAGGCAGCGTGAACGTTGTCGACCCCCACCCCCTCCGTCACCACCTTTTCTCCCTCAACACTGTTTCCACTATGTACTCTGTTGCTGTAACTACTCCCTGTGTGCGCCCTCTAGTGGCGGAAGTCCAGCCCCTCTCCAGATACTCCCGTCTCCAGAGCCTCGGATCCTCAGTGCAGCTGAGCTGATTATACCAGCAGCTATAAAAGGAAGAAGGTGGGACACGGCACCAGACCGTCTTCCCAACAGCACAAAGCTCCTTTGTCATGTTGCTTTGGCTTTTACATTTGGGGGTTTGAGGCCACAGATGTCAGTTTTTAACTTCCTGGTTAGTTATGTTTAAATTTGTTTAATGAGGTTTCACATGTGGTACAAGTCCAGGTGCAACTATCTGTTTCTTGGGCTTGGGTGTGCTGGGAAGGCTTTTGCTTTTTAGTTTCCAAAAGTTTGCTTTTGGAAATTAGAGCAAATGAACAGGCATCAGCGAAAATACGCTGAGGTTTGACCGGGACCACCATTGCTTCACATTCAGCGGCAGTAATTAGCTGCTCTTTGGCGTAAAATGTAATCAAATGTTGTGCATCCGCTGTGGAATTCGAGTTCACTCCACGTTAAGCAAGCTGGAGTTTAAAGAAAACACCATTACACTGTTAATGGGGTGCAGTGACTGCAAGGGCACAAAAGCTAAACAACTTTTGGTTAATGCAATCCTGCAGTTTGATACCTTGTTATTTGTAGTTGTAAAAAGCACAGGTCTGACAGGACGTCTATGCAATAATAACGAAAATGTCAACAGCGGTAATAATGATAATGATGATCTGCATGTGTGGGAATAAATACTTTAAAATGTCTGTAAAGCATTGTAGGGTGGAAGTACCCTTTTGCTGAGATAACAAACCGATATGCTTCAACGAGCTTTCGTAATTAATCCGCAGAACACGTTCATGTATTTGACATATCAGTGCCTTCGACAACTTTTAACAAATTCCATCACATTAACACGCCAGTGATTTTGCAAACCTGGCTGCACAGAAATGGCTTTAAGAAAATTAAGATTCTCCTCCATTAGATAAGAGGAGTCAGCAGCCTAGTTAATTACAAAGCAGCAAATGCTGCACACAAAAAAGTTCCCAACAACAAGAAGCAAAGCAGCATCTTGGGCCGCGCAGTACCTCTGTGTTGTTCCCGATCCACCAGATGTAGGTGACCGTTCCCACTTGGCTCGGCCACAGCACGGCCGTCAGGTTCACTTCCTTGTTCCTCACCGCCACAAAGGGAGCCGAGAGATGAATGTGCTCCAACTGACCTGCACGGACACACAAACGGGCCACATTCACTGACCGCTACACTCCAGTTTAGGTTCATGGATGGGAAGGTTGGTGCAAGGGAGTGAGGTGGGTTATCTTGAATTGTTTTCACTCCCAGCACGCATGAGGATTTGGAGGTGCTGCTTTGTGGATGGGCCATTAATATTCTTTTGGTTTTGATGGGGTGCTTGGCTGCTTCTTGTAATAATGGAAAACATTAGAAAACAAAAGCTGCAACACTGTATAACACTGAAAAATACATATAAATACATCTCCTGTAGTAATTCAAAGACTATAACTAATTCAACTACATTAACGCGATTGATTTCCCACTGACCTCACAAGGGCCGATCTGGACTGCAGCCCAGACCAGGTAGGAGTCCAAAATGCAGGGATGTATTTGCATCTTTTGGTGCACCGGAAAACCCCATTCCTCTGATCCTCTGTTTTCATTTTTGGCATTTTAACCTTAATCCCACTCTTCACACCACACCGGTGTAATCCACTCCTACATACGCCCGTTCTACGTTTCCACCATGGTTCCTGTGAGCTATGAAAAAAGGCTGCGAGTGCCTCATCCAGCGCTGGCGGTGGCTTACATGTGACGTGCAGGAACAGGACGGCCGTCTCGGAGCCGAGGCCGTTCTCGCCGGTAGCCGTCACCCGGTAGATCCCCACAGATTTGTACACGTGTCTGATCCCGTCCTCGATGGAGCTCACATTGGAGTACGTCAGAGCGTGTCCATCCCCAAAGTCCAGCGTGATGCTTGTCCTCGCCCCATCGCCCTGAAGATGAAACACACACACAAACAAACACACACACAGCCAGGCTAAGCTACATGATTCCTGGTTTGTTTATTCTAATTTACACAGGAATGACTGGTAGTTTCAATCAGCGTAATGACGTTGATTGTGACAAATGAAGTCAGACATTAATGAATTAAGTGTAATGATTGGAATTATAATTTGAAGATTCCCGAACATACTAGCATGACTATGATAATGATGGTAACAAAGATTGCGAACGTTTGCACACACTGTTGTGCATAGCGATGCACATAGAGCAGGACGGATATGGATCTGTTTGAATAAATCTATGTATTTTAGGACTGTCAAACAATCCAGTCTTTAATCACAATAAATCTCAGATTTTGTGTAGTTTGTGGTGATTAATCGAAAATAAATCATTACCATCAACTCACTTATGTCTGAATACGTTGTTATACGCTAAGCATGTGCTGGACACAGTGCAGTATTGCAGTATTGCAGTATTGCACAAATAGTACCTTATACTCAGCGTGCATTAGATTAATAGCATCCGTGTGTTTCTTACCTCCTCCAGAAAGACCAGAAAGGTCACATTGGTGCCGAGTACAGCTGTCAGCGAGCCCTCGCTGGTGACCAGGTGGAGACCTTTGGGCGCTAAAATGGGACACTGCTGCCGCCGGGCCGTGTATTCTGCGCTGACTCCTGCTGTGCAGTTGTTGGACACCACTTTCCTGTAGCTGCAGAGAGAGGCACACTCACAAAATAACCCGACAGAGCCTCTGTGAAGTACAGAGATTCTCTATCTTTATCCCTGGAATTCTTCACCAGATTTGGTATTTGTCACTCAAAATGATGGTAGGATTGAGTCCCTTCTCTTTGCTACCACGACAAAGTGAGCAGTGGAAAAATCCAGCATCATTTTGGCAAAAGCGTGGAAAAATTCTGCTGTTTGTCGGACTAACACCGACTTAACTGTTACCTCCTTTTGTTACAAATGAATCACACAATGCAGTTTTTGCTACTTTGCATTCAAATAAAAAGTATAAAAGGCAAATACCTGCGCAGTGCTGGTTAATGTTTTGATCATTATGATGATGTTTTTCCCCGTCTCTCCTTACCGTCCCTGAGAAACTAATTAAAGCAGCGGCCACATTTCCACACAAACGCGCTATTTATCCCAGTCGGTATTTACGATCCATCCACACTCATTTTCGACTTCTTCCGGCCTGTTGCGTACCCAGTGCTGTTGAGAAACGTCATCCCTGTTGTACACCTCCTGGACATTGATGATGGATGATACCAAAACGCCGGAGTGCACTTCCCATCTGTTCGTCTCTCAAAGCCGTAGTCACTGTAACGATAGAGGAAAACAGTTAGTCAGTCATTATTACGATCCGAAACAATAACAGAGCACAGATATGCTCTATGGGACAGAGTTCTGGTTGATTGTGTTTAGTTTATCTTTCCACATATTGATGTACATCTATCTGTATAAATGAACTGCAAGATGGTTGACAACATCTGGACTTTGCTCGCATCACCACCATAAATCACCACTTAATAGCGATAATCAACTATCAGCGGCCTGTTTTGTCCAATCTATATTTTTGTCGAACACTTATATCAACAATATTTTTGAAATTTACCCCGTTGCTTAAAGAACATTAACAGCTGTCCTCCTCCGCCTTGTAGATGTGTTTCAACACAGCACACAAGTTGTTTGTCCTACAAATTACCAGGCTGTGCAGCGCCGTGTCCCCACAACGATCGGGACAAATTGCCCCAATTAGCGCTACATGCGCACAGATGCAGAAGTGTGGCGATTGTTAATGAAATCTATTAGGCTCCATGATTTATGGTTTTGATGCTGCTTATTCCTACACACTCCAGGGACCTGGACAACTGAGCCCAAAGTGGGAGAAAAAAGAAATATAAACACTGCTAAAAGTTTAAGCAGCAAATGTTACAAGGATGTAGCCAACATCTCTAACTAATCCAAGGCAGCCTGCGGAGCATAAAAGGCACTTTGACTGCTCTTCTTCAAAGGGAAGGACACACATTCAAAACAAATACACGCAGATGCCAAACGTGTGTGAAATCAATTGCACAAAGGTGCACAAACACAGCTTGGGTTCGCGCAGTCGACTGGTTTCCATTTAGGAAAAGCAGCCAGAGATTCAGAACTGGCATAAATGCTCCATAATTTCGATCATCAGGTTCTTATCCTTGACGGTGATCCTTTGTAAATTTGTTCCACCCCTTCAACAGGGACGCTTGAAATCCACGATGCGTATTGTGGAAATACATCTGAGGTTCAAGGTCAAACTCTTCATCGTGTAGCTTCTGTTCGATAATCAAACTTGTGCAGACGTGTGTTTTCACTATCCAGCAATCGAAATGGACGACAGTAAGACTGAAGATCTGACTTGCCTGAATTACAGGGCAATAAAATTGGATATATTTGCTTTATTTAACCTCTTCGACCTCTCACTCTCACTTTCGAACAATGAACAATAACCAAATGTAAACACAATACTCTGAAACTGCTACAAATAAGTAGGATACTGTACATTTCCACTACCTCTGTTACACGAGTTATTGGCAAAAAAAGATGAACTTAAATCTAGAAACTATTGACTTTACATCCTCTTCATCATCTATTCCTTAAGAAATCGCTCTGGACACCAACTCAAGCACGGGCATTGTTTTGATGCCTCTCCACTGGGTCGACAGGGATGGAGATGTGTAGGTTCTAGAGAGAAAATCGCCTTATTTCCCAGAGGAAATTCTTCCCCGATGTCACAGCTTCTCAGTGGGAGTCATACAATATTCATGACCTCTTGGAGCCTTGCATGTCAAATGCCAGCTGAAGCACCACAAACTGTGCGCTTGCTTTGCTTCGGCTTCCTTGAAACTGGCACATACACAGCTTGCGTTCTGTGGGGGATGCGGCACATCTGAGCCTGCGACACGCTGCACGTTTTGCAGGGATCGTTCTCGCTTTCATGCACATGGCCGGTGATGGTGCTGGAGCATCGCGGAACCGTTGCCCACAAAATACTACAGAAAAGGAGCTTGCAGGGTTTGCAGGGTTCATCGATATCACAAACACATACTGTATACACACACTCGCCTTAATTACAGGGTAACAAAATAGGATGTATTTGTTTTGTTTAATTGAACGTTGGTATGTTGATGGTGATTGCTGTTTGTCAGAAAGTGCAAATTTTGAGAGATTTATGGACAATGTCCATTTGGGGATTGTTTCCATTGTAAATCTATCTATCATTTTTTGGCATTCATGCCTACAATTGTCACCTTGAATAAATTCTACAGAAAACATTGTTAGCATTAGCGGGAGCAGCTGTGATAGTTGTATTCACAGTGTCGTGTGAACTTGTAGACTTACCATTCAAAGTCGGCCTCCGTGCAGTCACAGGAGCCCGACGTCATGGAGACCGAATACGTCTTTCCCATGACGCACCTGGACGTAGGCCTCAACTTGCGGTAGATCCTCTTCACTCCCATCAGACACGGCTCCCCCTACAAGAACAAATTTCTAAAAATGAAAGTCGTGCATGGCAACTTTAGGCACCACATATAATCTCACGCCATTTGTGTGCCTGTGTGTGACAGAATTATGCAGCAGCACTGCTTCTCTCTGACTCAGACTTCATGACTATCGGGTCTTTCAGTGACTCATGCTAAACGTAACATCTCTGGCGTGACTCTCTGCTGTTTTTGGTTCGTTTCCAGGTGCGGCAACCAAAGCCATTTTTAGCACAGAATCTGCTACACAGGCGGAGAGTAGGAGATTCGGTCACACTGATGGTTTCTGTCTCACCGATGATTTCCATCCCTCTCGCACTGCCGGGCTGTTCTGTCTCTGTACAATAGGTGTCAGTGGTGAGATGTGTAAAAAAGACTCTCTGCTGGGTGCACAGACACAGCCTGAACTCACTCAGAGAGAGAGAGAGAGAGAGAGAGAGAGAGAGAGAGACGTTGTCCACACAAAACTGGAGCACGGAGATAGTTTGGAGTGAAGTACTTCGATACGAAAAGGTTGTCGGATGACGATTGCTATGGCTTTAAGTACATGTGTAAGTACACAGATCATTTTGTCTAATATATTTTTGATGATGCACTCAGGATGGAAGATTGTGACGCTGTACACAAGTCGGAGAGAGTAGTACCAAGAGGTACCTGATACTATTGAAATTAATTTCTGCTGAAATAATTTCAAACACAGCAAGGAATGGAAAAAGAAAGAGGGATCCAAGTGGGAGAGAATGGTAGAAAAGCGCATAAGGTGACTGTTATTATTCAACAATATCAACATGTCATTGAACATGCTATCCATCAATCTAATTAAACGACACCAAGACCAATTTCCAACTGTCTTTGTTGTTCCTTATCTTACTACGACACTTTGAGGCCGGTGGAGAAGTGGAGGAGTTGAGGGAACGTGGCCCAGTGGTTTAAGTGGTCGGTCCTCTGTCCCCTCCCACACTGTACAATATGTCTCCATCATCCTCCCGCGGCATATGGTTGCCTAAACAGATTACAAGCCTGGCTCAAGAATAAAGGTGCACGCGTCTCGCCGTTGGCACCGGGCCCGACCAGGATGAAGGCTTGCGAGCGCTTTGAATGTATGCAGGAACGGCTGCACACCGCGCAGCAACAGGAATTAGCTGCAAAATCTGCATAACTGCCCTGCGAGTCTGCAGAGGTCTCAGCCAAACATCTCTCTGGGGAGGAACGACGAATTTGAATATATAATGTCACTCTGACCAAAACTCTACGAAGGACCAGCACCACAACATCATTAGAAATAGATAATAAGAATGAGAATAATAACAACAACGTCAGTTCTAAATTGCATAATTCACTTATTAATACACCATTAACCCCTCTATAAATTTACTCATAAAATTGGCCTCCGACTGGTACAGCACTGATTGTCACCTAATGTAAAATTAATTTATCCATTTTCTCTTTTTTTGCTATTTTGTGATTTGCAGGGAGCTTTGCAGTGGCGCCTGTGCAACTTCTCTCTCTCTCTCTTTTACCTGGTTGTGCAGATGCCACGTCTGATAATCGGCCTCCGTGCACCTTCTGCTGAAAATGGACCTGAAGTCGATCTTAACCAGCTGCCACTCAGAGCGATGGCTGACGTGGCCAAATATCCTGGAAAACAGGAAGTTTGCTTTTACCTTGAAAGTCTTTATTGAGGAAGAAAATCCGCGGGCAGCAAAACAACCCTGACAGACATGCAGCATGTTTGCTACTGCCGCATGTTTGTTTCTTCTTCTTCTTCTAGGAAAGGACATTATTAGGACCAAACCTTGACAAACAAACCAGGAACAAATGCAAGGTTATTCAATGTGACTGGAATGAATTTTTGATGATAATTCCCTCCAGTGGGCATGTACTTCTTGTGAGAATTAGGAGAAGGAAAGAAAATTCTTGGATTCTGCAGAGCCGATCACACCGTTGTTTGCTCTGTGCTCCTCAAAGACTGAGACATCAAAGTAGGTGGATAAATAGGTAGGTAGGTACGTAGGTAGGTAGGTAGGTAGGTAGGTAGGTAGGTGGCTAGGTGGGTAGGTAGGTAGATCCAGGAAAAGTATGTTTGTTTTTTTGTTGATGTTGTTGACCCCGTAGTTGTTTTTTTCCTCCAGCAGTGCTGACGGGCAGAATTCTAGGCCACGACTCGCGCTGCCCTTTAATGGGCCAGCAGTCACTTTTATTTTATGACGCGTTTTGATCGACTGATATTGTGAGATTTATACGTCATGAAAGAATTATGACGGCCCTGGCTTTATTTCTTTGTCCGGTTTATTAGAGAAACAACAAATCCTTTGGGACAATGTTGTTTCTGCTGTGAACATATTTTGCTACAAAATCAAATTTGCATGAAAATAAGCACACGTTTGTGCTCCCGCTAACATGCCATGTGTTGGACACGTAAAAACAAAAGCTCCTTAAAAGGTGACCTGAGTTTACAGCCTGCTTATTCTTTTATGTCAGCCATTAAAATTTATCGATTGCAGTAAATTAGGAGCCTGCCTGTGGCTCCTTTATCAGATGCCAGTGCAAAAACAGGATGAGAATGTCTTAAACATTCAATCAAATAGGATCAAATAGGAGGTTCATGAAATATGAGGTTGATGATATTTTGGATCTTCACAAAATACTGATAAAGATTATCATCGTGAACTTGTTGCTTTCAGTCATGCCACTCTGTAAATGGATGGAGGTCCTTTTACTTTGGTAAACAATACAGGTATTAACTACATACAACAACGAATATGAGCATTAATAACGATTTAAAAGTTATGGTGACTGTCACATTTTCGTGTAATTTATGGATTCAGGTCCTCCAATGCCATGTAGCATCTCCTCTTTTGAAGAACAAATAATTGTAAAATGAATCCTGCGGAATCCTGAATCATGATTCAGAACTTTTTCCTCCGGCATACGAACTGCAAATCATGCTATTTTAACATATCTTCAATGCTGCTCTTCCAACAATAAGAATAGGTTGAATGCAAAATCTAACTTTCTCTACGGGATGATTCATGTTTTAAACACAAATATTGTCCCCAAATGAGAAGACACTGACTGGACATTATGTATCTATTTATTTATTTTTAAGCACCAGTCTGGTTCAGCCGTCCTTGCCTGCCGCAAACAATAAACGGATATTCCGACGTTCTGTGTTTGTCTCCTTGAGGTCCTCATCGTAAGCAAGGTGTCCTTGAACTTTGCTTCTCTCTTTCTGACATTTGGCGAGCTGGCCCTAGGCTATTTTTCCAAAGCATTTCGTTTTCAGTCCTTATTTTGGTGGACAATATTTGATATTAATATTACAAAAATGGGGAAATATCCCCACAAAACTATGGTCCCCAAGAAGCACGGCTATTTGAGATAATTGCAAACCTATGCTGTGTAAAGTCAATATGGTTCTTCCTCCAACCTAGCACAATCCTGCCACGAAAGCACTAGGACTCACCCTCTAGTCTTGTCCTTGGCTGAATGAGTGGGGGAAAAAAAACAAAATCTGATCTGGAAACAATATCTGAGGATAAATGACTGGTGGTTATGAATCCCCGGCTTGGAAAAAGGGGAGGAAACTCCTCTTAAAGCATTATTTTGCAATTTTCGTCAGAAAGGACACATGAAAAAAAACCCATTTTGAATCAGGGAAATACATCTATTTACCACTTTCAGAAATTACATTGGCAAAGTTCATTTTCATGACACACATCAGGAGTCCTGCTGCTTCTTTGTCATAAAAATGAGGTGATTTGGACAGCTATTGCATAGTTAATGGATTTGTCGTCACAAATGCAAAAAAAAAAGAAAAAAAAATACAAAGCAAAAACAGGTTTACTTTCATCACAGTGTGAACTGGAACTCGCGACCTCATCATGTTGCAACTGAATAATGTTTTATTTTGTCTGAGGTTGTGAATTTGAAGTTGTTGACATCACTTCTTTCTTTCTGAATTCTTCTTTGGATGCAGATTAGCATCACAAAAGGCAAATACCAGCTGGTGATGCAAAGCAGCAGCTCCCCACTTTATGCAAAGAGCAGAGTGTTCTTACATTCAGCACCAAATACTGCACGCACGCGTTTTCTCTCTCTCTTCTACCCTCTGTTTTGGTCTCCCGCTGTGTGCGCTCTCTCCTGTGGAGCTGATCACACTGCTACGCTGTCAGTCTGTCATCGATGACAGACGTCATGGAAAATTGAGATGATGGATGTGGAAAAGCTTTGAGGAAAAGTGAAAGGGTGGACCGCGTCCAAGACTTTCCGCTCGCCCTGCGACAGGTCAGACTGGAGGGCGGTGAGTATTTTCATGGCCCTGGTACTGCACGTAACTCGACAAACTCCAGGCTGATAAAAAGGATGAATGGGCGAAAGAAATCCGTCCGGTCCGAAACGGAAGCGGTCAGAATTCAACAGCCACCGCCAGTAAAGGCCACACCCGTTGGCATAAGGAGTCTTTGATGAGAACATGCTTGCTCATTCTTGCTCATTCTGTGGCTGATTCTATTGCACAGACCTCCCATTGCTCTCGCAAAGGGAGCTTCAATTGGCTCAATGGTTTGCCAAAGGTCATGACACAAACAACAACCACAACAGCGACCAAAGAAATTTTACAAGAAAAAGGACAAAATGCCTCTGAAATCAACTCGCAAAAAGTTCTGGGAATGTAAGATCACGTTATTCAGAGTTTTGTGGAGAGGGTGTTTTGAAATATCCAGCGTGACCAATGTTGAAAATGTTGAACATATATGACCGATGCCACTCACGTCATGATGAGCGTCTCCTCCCCAGGTTCCCCCAGCACTCCATCCACAAACAAAGGCGAGCTGGTGAAGCTGTACTTGTTCCACTCCCGTCCTTCATTGAAGCTCAACCTGTCAAAAAAAGACCCACAGTGCCGAATTCTCAAACGATGTCCATCCACATTACGTGACAGACTGAACCAGGCTCAGCTTGCACATTGCACATTGGCAGTCGAAATTCGAGTCTAGCCAGAGCGGAGTGCTGCGCGGCCGGCCAGTTTTCCAAACTGGATTTATCCCCTCTTAACATATGAACCTGCTTTTGTTTGGCAGTACCGAAAACGAGTCCGAGATGCAGCCCTGCTGTGACAAATGGAGGCACCGTTGTGATGACTCACCACAGGTGTCGGATGGGAAGCGGCGTGTGTCTTATGGCGACAAGAGCTCCTCCTTGGTCGAGGTAAAGCACGGCGTACTCCTCATCAAAGATCTAGGGGGAGATGAGACGTTGGAGTACACTGAGTGGTTCATGTGGCCTTGTGCTTTCAAGCTGAAGGACACATTCACACTTCACCCCAACTCTGCTGGGAACGTCAGGCTCATTATTCTCTCCACATTAAGCAAGAAACATGCAGCATTATGTTCAAGAAGGAACACTTATAACTATATTGCACAGATGAGTCATTACTCTTAAAAAGTGTGGCTCATAGTTCAAAACACAATGTGCCTATCCTGCCTCTACTTTGTATGAAAATATAGATTCATAATATATATTCTTTGCTCAAGACAAAATTGAAACAGCTACTATATCCTATAATACTTGCGCACAACTTTCAGAGGCCTTAGAGGTGTTCATCTAACCATCTAACACAAGGAATTTGCGTGTAAATTAAAGGTGCACAAACAAGTTTCACAGCTAGAACTCTAATTATTTTCCATTGCCCAAGTGATTAGTGGGGAGTCGGACAAATTGAAAACTGTAACTGCAAATGAAAGGCCACCCACCTGCGCATGACCACATTAAATTAAATTACTGCTCATATCTCATTTGATTATTGCATGACAAAACACCGACAGGTGAGCGAGGATAAACAGCCGACAGTTAAAGACAGGGCAGCGACGAAAGCACGCAAGTACGAGAGACGTGATTGTCAGCCATGCTGTCAGCACTGCAGCTATATTTTCGCAGATTTAACACGCAGCTGATGGACCATAACACTCCGTCTGTGTATTTATCCATCGACCGGCTTCAAAGCTGCAGCGGCAAAATCAGTCACCGCCAAATCGTCTGAGATATAAAGAACTGGAAGACTTTCTGCGTTTTATCCTTTGGAACGAGGAATGAAGCGGAACAGTCGGCGAAAGCGGAACAAAAGACAATGTTTCGGCCCAGGATTTTAGAGGAAGTATCCTCGAAGATAAACAGTTTTCCGACGTAGGGCGTCTTGAGTGAGGTATAAAAATTTGCAGGTTAAAAAGGTCGCCAGCTGAGGATGCATGAGGTCATTACAGAGCTCACCTGTCTCCAGGTGTTTCCTGCATCCGAGGTAATAAACACGCTGACGTTGGCGGTCGTCAACTCTGCGCCAATGGAGCCTAGACGAGAAAGATAGAGATTAAAGATAGAGGGATCGAGATAGAGAGATAGAGATATTATGGGTGTTCCTCTTGTCACTGAGTCATAAGCAGAAAAAGTCAGCGACATTGACAAAGCCAATCCGATATTTACTATGGTTTTTCTGCTGTCAGGATATGTTCTGGAGAGACAGAGAGAGAGAACGCCAACGATGGGGAGACAAAAAAAAAAAAAAAAACCCAAACAAACGCCTAAACAAACAAACATGTTTTCTCCCCACAAAAACAAACACTTCGCATTCACAGTACATCCCAAACATCTCACACCATAACACCCGCATTGCAGTGTCAGATTGGCTTTCACCTCACACTCGGGGCAGACACCGTCGGTGTCAGTCCACAAGGGAGCAAATCTCACTGAGGTGTGAATTCACCTGGGGAGGGATGCGGGTGGTGGAGGGGTGGAGAGGGGCTGATGGTGAGGTTCACTTATTTCAACATTTTTCTTTTCCCTCTGTCATTGTCTCAACAGGTGTTTACGGATCTCATGTGGTCACCGGAATCACAATGTGCAGTCTATGCCGAGGAAGATTATACCTTTTCTGGAGAATTCTATTCCGCTGTTTTTCTGCGCTCAAACTATCTGTCCGTGTTGCACAAAACAGAGACAGAAAGATGGATAAACCTGAAGGAGCTGCATGCAACCGCTAATGAATGCCAAAGTGACATTATTGGGCTACGATGGCCTGTGCCAAAGATTCAGCTCACCGAAAGAGGATGAACAACCTTTTTTTTGGCTTTGTGTGTGATTGTGTGGTAAGAATTCTATTTCTGGAGAATATGAGCACTGAGCGCTCAAGACTGGTTACCAGGGTTTTCAGCAGCAATTTATAGGTGACTGCCAATACAGTGCCAATGAAAACGGCAGAAATATGGGTTATTGCAAGTGGGTGAAATTTATGGTGGGAAGCACAGAAGCCTAATGTGGGCTTCAGGAGTCTGTGTTGCTGTAGTAATCTTAGACTCAGAGTCCCAATTAGAAAATAAAAGTAAGGGGGAGAAAAGGCACCCAGCCTCTCCAGAATGGCTGTAGAACAATATAATGAGACTCCATCTATACACTTGATACATTCATAACATTTGAAGAATTAGCTTTATGTTTTCAAATGTCCACAGAATTACGGTTCCAAGATACAAGAGATTTATTGGTCATATTCTGGTTGTGCGGGGAAATGAAAGTTACTGAGCATACATACATTAGCTAACATAGCTATTTTCTATACTACCAAACCATTGTTTAGTTTGCAGTATAAATATACATTGTCGATAACATAATTGAACAGAATCAAGAAAATTCTTTTTGAATTTGCGAATTGTGCTCACACCTCAAACCAACAATTCCATCTAGTACTCTATAATAATCTAAGTATAAACTCAAATCTTCCCACTGACCTGATGCGACGATAATCCCAGGTGCAGATTCCCGGCTGGCGATGTTTCCAGATGTGTAGGGATTCGCAGACACGTGGAGATGAAGATGCAGCGAGCAGTACGGCTGTGGGGATGGAGAACGGGAACCGATTAATGGCTGAGAATTCCACCATTCGGTGGAGGATGATTCCGAGCGGAACGTGTCGCCACGATAAGGATGACGCGGGCTGCTGGCTCCAAGTCAGATCGGCGCGTCCCAATTGGTCAAGTTCCACATTAATTTTGATTGGGTTAACCTTTGCAGACAAAATACTCATTAGGACGCAGTAAAATGCCAGCGGTGCGCGCCATGTTGTGACAGGCTGTTTAGAGCTTTATTAAAACTTTGACATTTCCTAAGGAATGACTGTGTAATATGAGAAGATAGTGGCGCTGTATGACGTCATTGCAAACTATTTCATGCTAAAAAAAAGAAAAGAAAAGATAAATAGAAATAGATACATCAATATAGATCAATAGACCAGTCAATATACCAAGCAATAGAGCTCCACAGTAGGGATGGACTTATACTTACTGATTACTCACTACTGGAAAAAAGCTTTAGAACACCCCAATTTCTCAGGAGTTTTATGGACACAATTTAATGTCTCAGTGTACTCTGAAATTGAGGCAATGAACAAATAAACAATTGAGGTGAAAAAAAAAAATGGAATCAAAGAGAAACCAATATGTATTCTAAGCGTTTGACTCATCAAAGTAGCACCTTTATTTAATCAGCCTTACCTTTTTTTTCACCTGTGGTAGTTCATTTTTTCCTTTGTGCCATTTCAAGCTGTTGTTCATTGGACTTGAGCTGCTTGACTTTCAGTAATTAACTGTAAAAATTGGGTTGTTCTTTAACGCTTCGACTAGTTGTGTGCACAATGAACAAATCCATCATCTGACGATGAAATAATGCAATTCTAAACTTCTGTTTAACTTCTTTATCATTGCACAATGGGCTGACAGCCATGATCCTGGCAAACACTTACACTGACAGGGCCTCTACGAAAAAAAGAGGCAGATAAAAATCAACCTCTGCCGTTCAGTCTGACACCCCGTTCTGTCTGTTCCTTAAATGGGAGGTCAGCTTATTGGACTGAATCAAAGCGGCTGACCTTTGGGCTCAGCAGCCTCAGATCGCTCAGCTCTGACGAGCGCTGCTCTTTCTGAGCTTGGCCCATGTTGCTGCACCGGATCAGCCAGCTCCTGTCACGGCTTCTCTGAGATGGAAGTACTAACATAAAAATAAAAAATAACACAGACATGCGGGTACTCTGACACTCACCAGCACACAGTGGATGTTGTTGCCTCGTAGGTCCTTGCTGGGCGCCTGCAGTAAACTCCAGTCTCTCCCTCGGTTGTAGGTGATGTATGTCTTCACTTGGTTATCAATTTTTTTATTGGCGAGAAACATGCCTTTTATTCCTGCAACCTGCAAAATATGGGAGAGATAAAATGAGCAGACACCTGGATACAGCGAATGGTGTATGTGTAGCATTTTTCAGACTGAAATGATTCAATCAGCAGTCACAATTATCATCATTAGCATTACTATTCTAACTACCATTACAAACATTATCATAATTGCAAAAATATGAGTTATGGCGAAAAAAAGCCCAAACCAACTCCTTCCCTCCAAAAAACCCCAAATGTTGTGTTTGTTTGTTGACTTGTGGGAGGAACAGCAAAAATGTATTGATAAATGCAAATGGACAGATGCTGGTTGGCATTCCGAAAGGATCGTTTGTGTCAAGGTGCATTTGCTGCAGATACAGAATGCAAAGTACCAAGTACTTGTCAAATTTGACAAGACCTGAAAACAAATATCAAAATTAGTCATGTAAACATTCGTGGGGATAAGGTGAAGTGGTACGGAGAGTCACAAGTCCAACAACATGCTGGTACTTCTCACTCCAGAGAAAATCAAGTGATACACTGTATGTGTAAAGAAGACGGAGGAAGTCAAGGTGATGACTGCTGAGGTTTAGAAATTTCACTTTCACTATGGAGACATCGAAACATGATCTACACGGAAATGGGTTTTATTAGACCAATATCCACATCCCGCATATCTGACGTTTGTGAGCCTTCAGCTGTCCCATTGGGTGGTGTGTGTTACCAGGTACATGTTGTGGCATAGTATCTGCTGTATTGCAGCCTGCCAAAAATCTACAGCCCTGTATCATAGACTGCTGTCAGCACTTCCTCATAGTATTCTCTGAAGCCTACAGCCTCAAATGCAACAACTCCTGTGTGGTTGCAAGCAAAAACAACAACAACAAAACCCGAAATAGACCAAACGAAAGCAACAGTGATAACAAATGGACAAAAACAAAACCATTAACAACAGATTGGGTCATGACTCTGAGTAACACTTGTGCACAGCGTTAAGAGGGACGTGATGAGGCCTTTTTGTCATGCATATTTAAGATTCTTCGTATTCAGTTACAATATGCCGCAGGTTGGCATAGATGGTTATCTGCAAAAAATAGGTTCGCAGGTGACCCTGCTGAACCTTCAGATGCATAAATATATGTAGCATATACATACTTTTCTATCATGTTGATTGGTATTGGTATGATTGGTTTATTGTGTATAAGCGTATTGCATATGCCTGCCCACCTACCTGCATCCCTCCTATGCCCAGGCAAGGGATCTCCTTTAGTTTTCTCTTTATTTTTACAAATATAATCTAAGCCGGCAAAATAATGTTAGCAGCTATTGACGCACGGGGCTTCATTCTCCGGTTTCCACCCCTGCATCATTGTGGAAAGCTTTTCCAGCTCCGAAAGGGATTTCCTATTTTTCTTATAAACCATGGCTGAAGTGTGTGCCCCCCAAAGGGTAAGTGAAAGTGTGTTTACCTCATACAGGTCAACCATAACGTTGCCTTCAGGCCCCATGCTGCTGACCACATTCTCTAAAGCCAGAGTGTAGTACACCCCTGCTGTCTCTGACACATACAGGTTGTAGGTTTCATTCTGGTTCCACTCCTGCACAGCTGCAACCACACGGTTTTCATCTGTGCTAATCACGTGCAAAACCTAAAAAACAGAGCCAGACACAATAAGACTGTAATGCACCTTTTGTATCTCCACATATTTATATGTCTCATTGCTTTGCGCATTTAATGCAATTAAGTATGACAGGAATTGGAAAAGTCTTTTTAAATAGCAGTGCGCTACCTTGAAAGAGGTTACGTGTAGCTTATTCGAGACAAAGCATCGTACTGAGTGCAGTAACAATCAGTAATCACAGTCAAAGACGCAGTATGCATTCATATAGTTTATCTGGGTACATTCGCAATTAGAGGAACTCTGTCAGGCCTGTTGAGCGAGTAATATCATGTGCCACAGTGGCATTTGTTGTTTAGTTGTGAGTTTCATCTACCCCTAACTGTGCCCAAAACACCTTGGAGTGAGCTAAAGGCAATCCGGGCGCCCACGGCTTGATTGAATAAAACATGTTTAATTGTCAACAGGGATGTGTAGCCTTGTGCACACACAGCAGCCTGGAATAACAATTTTGTTAAAGCTGAGAGTTGTTTTTTGGTCCCGGTTCGCTCATAAATAACAATGAGATCATCACACAGCCAGCTGTGAGTACGCCAATTTCCCCTATGGGACAGCAGCATTAATGATTGATTTTTGTCTCCTGCAAACTAAAGCAAATGTACACAAAGGTTGGAGGACAAACGGGCATTGAGAACACCCTGTGATAGAAATCAGAGTGTTTTTAGAGAGGGTTGAAAGATCTAATAATTCCGGGTGGATCATTCACGGTGTTATCCTTCCAATGCCCTTTGTACATACACAGTCATATTTAACCCTTTTCTGAACATTGCATTGTCACAGAAAAGCCTTTGAATTCATCAGAGGAACCAAGCATTTTCATGGGCTTTCTTATGAATATGACTTATATTACTGAGTCCACATCTTAACAGCACACTGTCATTTGAAGCTGGGAACCTTGGTTTCTCTTAAAGACAATGGTTAAAAAAAGTGTGAAGTCTTCCTAATGGAAGACTTTGACAACGTTTTTCCAGCCAGACACCACAAAACATGTAGTATATGGTATCAGACACACGCGACATTACCACCGTAGAGGAGGTCTCGCGATGCGTCTAGAGAGAGTGGTTCCTTACGTAAACAGACACTAAGCCTTGAGCATCTTTTTTTTTTGTTTGTTTTTTAACCTGTTAGTAGCTCTCTCATATCAAAAACATTAAGTGATGCCCTTTGAAAAAATACACTTAGCATCACTCAGCATCCATCACAGTGTGACCATGTTTACACTTTTCTTAAACTCTAAAGCCTTCTTGGATAATTACTTATCCTCACAGGGACACTACAACTGATTGAGAACTTTCTGTTTCCAAAGGTTGCTAGAGGTATTTGAGACATTCAATGTTAAAGTGTGATTTACAGATACATTTGCAATGACTTGTGAGTACAAGCCTCACATTTAGGCCCGTCTACACTCTCATGCATGGTTTTTACCTTCGGTAAGGTGTACTTTGGTAGCTTCATCGGCGTAAAGACATCTCTTTTGGCAGATACGTAGTAGATTGTTCTCCCAGCAGTTGACACCTTTAGGTAGTGCAGTAATTACATGGGAGCATTTTGGGGACATGAAAAAATAAGGGATTAAACATTTGTTACTCCGTCGGGACATATTAAGGCACACTAACAGCATCTGTCTCACAAGGACCTTGTCCAATAAAATCTTCACACATGCACTTGCAGACACACACACACACAGGCACACACACCTTATCACCTAATGTGTTGTTCCGCTATTCTGTTTTTCACCTGCTAAACTGGACAATAACCTACCTGGACAAACACATATTCATCTTGCACCACCAGAGAATTGGGGTCAATGTATCCTGGGAATGGTTTGCCCTTATTGGAACCGGTGCAGTTCTGAAGCTTGCAGGTGACATACAGCGCCTCTGCTCCAACACAAACACACACGCACACACACACACACACACACACACACACACACAGCCATGTGTGTGCCCACGCATGTACAGATACACACAAATACACTATCAACGATAAAATTCACCAGTGGAGGAGGAAAACACGATGATTTGCAGATAGCAAGCTGCTTTATTTGGTGTACTGCATTACTCATGTCAATAAACAGGTCCAAGCAGGAGAGGACAGGGGGACACACTTGACCTGGGGGGACAATTGCTGTCCACGATTTCAGTTTGAGTTTTCAATCGAGCAAGATGCCACATATTTGCCCTTGACAGTTATATGGCGGCTTCCTCTAGATTCAGATCAATTCTATGTCCATTTGTATGAGATGGAAAAATAGTTTTGTCACCAAGAACCTAACTGGAAGCTACCAAGGTCAACCTTAATGTGGGTCCTGTTTACACAACTGAATTGTTTGCGTGTTTAGCGGTTTCGCAGCCACTTTGAATGAGGTTGATGCTACACGGTGTTTGGGATATATTCTGCTCAGCCCTGGTATGCTTTGTCAAGTGCAACTGTGGTTCGCAATAATTGTTTTGAGGAACAAAGTTCAACCGAGCTTTCTTCGATCTAAATGTAAGGCAAAAACATTGCCAAATGCTGCAACCTAAAATACCAATCATGCAGAGGTGAGCTTTGTTTTTATTTTGTAGAGTCTATCTCAGATGATATGTTTATTTACCTCAGACATTGGTGAAGACCAAATCAATGAACTTGAATGATAACATGACCAAGTGAGTGAGTTAAGTGAGGAAGAATTGTTACAACTTAAATCTGGAGGTTTCTTACATCAAATAACAGTTGAGCTATAAATCATATTTCTCATATGTTTGCTGTCATTCAGTCTAAACACATACATCTCTCTCCACAAGGACACGACACAATACTATTTCTTTTCAAAACATATAGTTCATACTTTACTTCTCCCTTCATCATCATTTGTGTCCCTTGATCGAGCCGTTTCTCATTATCTTTGCCTTACCCCACACAACAGCTGGCCTCTCCACTCAAAGTTCCGTTTTACTTTAGTGTGATCCTCACGGTACAGTACAAAGGCAGCAGAAAATGGAGCAGTGAACTCAGAATTCAATTACTCACGTCCTTCAGAGATGCTGGTTTCCAGGTGAATTAAGCCTGGCTCTTTGTCCAAACCCATTTTCGACCTGAAAGGGAGACAAATGTGTTTGCAGGTACACCACCATTGGTCTTTTGCCTTCGGGCAGATTCTTCTGCAGCACCTTCTGTAGCAATTGTATGACCTGGGAGATTGCACGCGGCAATGTCAGACAAATTTATAGCTGCACAGAGGTAATGTCAAGTGTGCTAACGGCGCGGTAAACATCAGTATCAGCTCCAGGAATAGCCATCACTTTGCCTTCACTGAGGACGGCAGATGTGAGTGGAAGGAAAACGACTTCAGATCGACTCTGTGATCTCAACATTCAGAGCCCCCCGAATCGTCCTTCTTCTGCCAAAGCGATGGAGGAAGATGTTTCCTGACATCATTAGCAGAGGAAAAGGCATCGGTTACAGTAGGGATGCTCGCAGACGGAATGGCATATAATCATTGCAACATTAAATATGTATTAAAAAGACTCTGGGATCAGAGAAGAGGCAGAGGCAACACACCCAGAGTGAGCAGGAGGAGTGAGACATAGAGAGTATGTGGGAAAAGCCCGAGCGATGGTGGGGAGGAATAGGAACGAGAGTAAAAGGTGGAGTTAAACAGATAGGAGAGATGAATGGCAAAATAAAGAGGGGAAAAAAATAAATGGGCCGCCATGGATTCTCGTAATGATACGTAGTAATTACATTGGTAACATCAGAACCAGATATTAGAATCGTAAATATTTTAGGACTGAAGCAAATGTCGGCAGTTTGGCCTTCTCATCTGAGCAATATTTCATTTCCACTACTATTTAATCCAGTTAGCGGAGAACGAGATGAGGAAAACTTCGAGTCTGTATGGTCATGGTTTGCTTCAATCTTTTTGGGCCTCTAACGTCTCGCAGCTCAAGCTGCTGTCATGTCACCATACCGAGGGAAAATGTTTATTGATATTTTCGGAGTTACTTAAATCTCTTGACTACTCTTGCTAGGCAGAGTATTGAAACCAGCATTCAAAAGGGTGTCATTTTCATCGACCACTTCTTTTTTTTAAGGCACATCCAAAAAACATTTGCTGTGTACAAACACACTTCTGATTAGCCTTAATATGCTGCTTTGGTACATTAGCAAGGCAGAAAGAGAATATTCAATACAGACCCTGAGCAGCACATTACACTCACACTGAGATTTAAGTTATTTTTTTTCTACATCCACAGGATTAATGTTTACTTTGATTGGCCCATTACTGATATCACAACTCAGTGAAACTATTATATTGCGATGACTTGCGCACCAGGGGGGCCAGGTTCCATAGTCACAGGTGCTGCATTCTATATGTATCGGTGTACATAAAAGTAGTGATAAAAGTGAGTTATCTGCATCCTCAAAATTTCTCAGGATTCTTTTTTCGTTCACTGGTAATAATGTCTCCGGAATTTGTCTTTCTCGGTTAAAAGGAAAAGAAGGTCTCAAACTTCTGACACTTTCTTGTGTGTGTTAACAGGACCCTCTGATGTTGAGGCTGCACGCTGTATAATTGCTCCGTGGCTCAGCTGTCCACCCTGCTTAACAGCAGCATGAGTATCTTGGAAGAAAATTGTCAACAACAAAGAATGAAGTGCTATTTGCAGCAGACATTATGGATCCTCGCAAAAAAATTCACATTTGCACAGGAATCACGAACATCAGTGTTTTGGTTCGAGCAAAACATCGGATAAACTATCGGCCTGAATTGAATGCCCATCTTGCAATATACCATGACACAATAAATGACCTGACTTAAAGTACCAAGGTACCTCAAACAACCTACAATACACTGTGCTTGTTCCCTTTTGGCGTTCTTTAAGGTAAGTCGAAGTGTTTTACATCTTTAAATCATTCATTCATAAATTCTAGCTAAGCACCACTCATGTTGCCACTGGGTTGCAATCAAACTGCCACTAATCATGCAGTTTTTCATCTTCCTACTGTCTGTACGGCCACATGTGGTGGTAACCATCAGCTCGCTCTGCAACCTCATTACCAAGTTTCCTGACATACAATGAAGGTCCAAAAATAGTCCGACAGCCTCTACAGTCTCAGGCCTGTAGCCTCCTTTCACCCCTGACTGCCAGCTTGTTACTTTCCTGATATTCCCAGCGAAACCTCTGAGTTGTATATTAATTCTAGAGGTCATTTTAAAAACAGCACTTTGAACAGAGCACATACAAAATCAAATACATTTACCGCCTCGAATTAGGACAAGGTAGTGTCTAAGTCAATAGGTTTTACAATACCAGTTAACTGACTGCAAGAACATACTGGTGAAAACAGTAACAGCAACTACACAAGAATAGTTTGATTGATCGACAAGGACTATCAAAATCTCTTTTCGTTCATCATTTTTTTGATACAAATAAAATAGTATGGAAACACAACTCTTTGTTTGTTCAGGTTTTTCAACCTGAATTGTCATCATCTTTTTGTCACCTGTCATCTTTTGAGCTTACCAAACCGTAACTTTTTTTTTGTCTTGTGAGATTTACTCCTGCCATACAAGCGGAAGTAGAAGTTTGGTGGAACACGTCCCTCCGGGGCTCTGCTCTGAATGGCACAATCATACAGTGCCATCACTGGTCCAATGGTACAATACAGCCTGCCATCACTACATTGGCTTGAAATCACCACGATGAAATACATTTCATCTCATTATTTCGCCATTCGCCAGGCCAACGATGAATTTTGCAATGACTCCGAGTACGCATACTTGGAATTCAGAATTGGGCGTGAAAAAGAGGACGCTGTCCCAGGCAACCCTCTCTGAATACATAAACAGTAATTTGAGAAGGCACAACTTACCAGTAGAATCGATTGGGAGCCACTCTCTCATGCACCAGCTGCCATCTCCGCCCAAACTCCACAGAGCTGTACAGCTAAAACAAACATCCAAACACAAGTAAGTGTTTATTCTCACACACTCCTCACAGCTGACCAAATCTGGCTTTGCAATAAACATAAACCAAACCACTACGACTACGAAAAACTAAAATATGCATTGGATTTGAGTTGCCATGCGGTTTTACACTTTTACACAACACAAAGACAGAAATAAGTGCATATGTACGAATTCGCTCACAAAATGTGGGAGCGCCATGAGCATCTTAGACACGAAACAGGTCACATAATGAATAAAGATGGGGGTGAAAAGGTTTCAGCTTGGCTTAGCGAGCCAAACAACACGCTTGATTTCACACGAGCTAGGTGCACATGGCGGCTGACAGGCTGGGGAGAGTTAGAAACCAGACAGGTAAAAATGTATCCTGCCCTGCAGAGTTATAAGACTCGGATAATTATGGCATCGACATTGCTCAGAGAGTGCAGCACTCATCTAAAAATCGGTGGGTTGCCCCACCAAAAAAAAAGAAGAAAAAAAAAAAACAATGTCAAAGTGTCCTTGAGCAAGGGCTACCTACTGGGCAGCACAGGCTCCTCAAAAATAATGAGACTGGGTCAAATGCAGAAAAGCAATTTCCCCTGGGGGGATTAATAAAGTATATAAAAATAAAATAAATATAAGCTGGATGCAGACCATGACATGCGGTTTCTCCCTTGTCAGCCAATTTCTGCTTGGCTGAAATACTCACCACTACACAACAACACAGAACTACACAAAAATATCATATTTACAACACATCTGAAACCAACACAAGAGTCATTTTGTCCCAAGCTGATGAATGAGTGAAAAAAGACTTTCAACAAACTCTAGTCACAAAGAAGAATGATGCAGGTAACCTTTTGTCTGTCTCCAAAAAAGACCTGCATTTCTCGCAAAAACACATTGCCAAATTGTTTACTCTGCAGGTTATAGCGTGACTTTAATGAGGTGTAAAACTTCAAAAGAGTGTTTTGAGCCAGCCATCCTTTTACCCATTACCTGCAAGAGTGATCACTCTGGATCTGAAAAAAAATGTTTATCAGTAACTAACAAACACTGTTTTCGTTGAAATGAAATTTCCTTCTTTTTACTAGTTTGCTCCCTTATTTAATCGCCCCCCACCATGTTTATCACCGTATGTTTTTTGGACACGTGGTATTCAATTTGACTCAGAAGTATTTTACCCGTAAAATCTGCTCAGACACAGTGAAGGAGCAGTGGGAGCGTCCTCTCCTTTGCCTCTACCTTCAGGCCTACAGTGACAACAGGAAAACGCAGAACATCGCAGACAAACAGCACAGAAGGGGTGAAGTACAACCTTTGTGCCACGCTGCGTTAAGTAGATGCAAATGAACGGCGGCTGTGGAGCCGGAAATCACTTTGACTAATTATCCTTGACAAGCAAGTTAGGGTTTCATCCAAACACTTTGCAGTCTAGAGACTAAAAGGAGTTGGCGACAAGGCGGGTGAGCGGATTGAATGGGGGCTGGAGGAGGTGGTACAGGGGGCGGAGCCTGAAACACGTTGTGTTTGCAAACATCGTTGGCCTCAAGCTCAACACCCTGCATGGAACAATAACACCAACAACAGTGCAAATAAGAGCAAGATGGTGAGTGAGTGAGAAACAAGGAGAAAAATAGATAAATAAATGAACAAACAGGTCCCACATGCAACATGCACAGATGTGCATTTTGATGAGTCTCTAACCTTTTGGTCGTGGCTGTAGGCCAGGATCCAGTCCTCCTGCTCGGGGTGGAAAAGCAAACTGAGGATGTAGAAGTTCAGCCGGTATTTCTGGTACGTAGCTCCTTCGTCAGAACTGATCAGGAGGCTGCTTTCCACCTCTGGATCCGTGAGCAGCATGATCTGCATTAATTCAAAGCAGACAGATGGATGGATGAGACATCGGAGAGATCCTAGCTGGGGTTGAGTTAAGGGGGGTGCCAAGGGGCTCTGCTGTGTTTGTTTTGGCAACCAAAACAAAACTTGTCGCTTCAGATCCACATATAAAAAGATCCGAAACAGACTTGTACACTGTCAGTTTTTTTCCCCCCACGCTGATGTCAGATCTCAGAATAATATTATCTATGCATTCATTTTGGTGATACAATAAGTCAAACAACAACTGTGTATCTGTATTCTGGATCCTCCTGTCAGTGTCAGTAGGGTGGCTGCATGTGTGTGTGGGTGAATGTGAATCCCATCATTCAGATTTCTGAATTTTTTTTTCTCTCTTTAATTTGTCGCCTGTGCTCAGCCAGGCCTTGAAAGCATTAATTTCCCAAGGGCTCCTCCTTTTCTTCGTGGTCCGACGGTGAAGCTGTGCCCGTTTTTGGGATGGGAAGTTTAGAGGGTGTTGGATTTTGGACTTTCTAGTAAAACTGTGACAGCTACTATCAGTGTAGTACGAACCAGCGGCTGGTTTAAGTTGGATTAAATTTAATTTCTGACAATTAATTGCAGCTGTGTGAAGCCCATATAAAACTGTTCCAGTGATTAACTACTTGAGCAAAGAGTCCTATCAGTGCTCTCCTGATGTTAAGATAAGATAACCAAATTAAACCTTAATGATAAAACAATGATTCATTGGGACACTGAACCGCAAACCGTGATTTTGCCACAACTGCCAGTATTCCACAAAACAAAATCATACCTGAACAAAATAAGATAATATCTCTTTGTGTGATGCAATACTATGACTGGCACGGAAAGACAAAAAGGAAAAAAAAAATCAACTAATACAAAACGAAACTGACTTAACAATTCACATTTCACATCTGCCGGGCTTTGAGGAAAGTACTGCAAAAGAAAAGAGAATGAATATGGCCTCCACGCTTCATTAACAGAGCATTAAAGGTGCATTCAAAGTGTCACAAAGGACAATGTCACTATTTTGTATTGACAGCGGCAATAAGCTTCTTGATCCATGGCAATCGCTAGAGCCGAGGATTGCTGAAAGCATCTTCGGCCCACGCGTTGCACCCGTAGAATATCCATTTGAGAATAACGGGAAGAGATTAGTAGTTTGTTTAAGATAACGCTGAGTATCTAGGTGTGTGAGGACAGCATTGCACATGAATATGTAGACATAGTGTCGCATCTTCAGTGGTAGACTGATCTCACCGAGGGGTTGAACTGAGCATGAGAGCCAGTTGTTGCTGTTCGAGGTCTCCAAATTAAACTCTCCTTGAATGAACTCTCCCTAACTCTCCTTGAATGTAAGACATTACTGATGTAAACTTCCTTTCTTCAACTGATGTTTATAGCCACAGGCTTTGAGAGTAAGTAAATAAGATTAATAACCAAGCTAGTTTGCAAACATTGGAATTATTTGGGATTTGGCACCCTAGCTTGCCAGATTTTGTTCTGGCAATTATACTGTAGGTATGAATGCCATGTATGCAATTTCTCTCTACATAGCGTTTTTCTGAATGTTCATTCGTTTACTTACATGATTTTTCTCCTAACTAGGAGTGGCAGATAATAACCTCCCCGGCAAACAGTCCGACTCCATCAGCACTCTTGCACCAACGTCAGAATGGTACCTCTAACACTGCGACACAGCATTACTGCTAATGGTCCTCTAATCAGCAAACAGGGTCACAGTTTGGTTTGCCTCATTTCCAGCAATGTCAAAAATTGATCAACCAAACTGTGGACACGATGTAATGAGTCGTCCTGCTGCCCATGGCAGACTCCAACCGTGAAAGGCCCCTAATTTACTAACTGTGGCTACTATTTTCACGAAGGTGTGCCTACATTTATCAGTCATTAGCAGCTATTTGTTGTGTCACAGATCTGTTGCTCTTTTTGTACTGCCTTTGTTGCTGACACATTGGGTAGAGTTCTTAGACACAAGCAGATGAGCTAGCGCGGTTTAAATATGGGATGAAGACAACCTTTGGCAAGGCAATATTTGTTATCCCGTTATTTTAGCAGTAATGATTGTAGCATGAGCCTCGCTCAACGTGAATAACATCAGTGGATATAAGGGTTCACAGCTTGAGAAAAAAGTTGTGACAGCCTTGTTTAAATTCAACGTTAAACATCGTCCTGACCTCCTGTCACATGCAGTATCAGCCAGCATGCAAATGTGTTTGCTACAACTTTTACAATTAAAATGAGATGCCATTGCTGATTTAAGCAGATTAATCTGGCCCATGGCACTCTAGCTAAAATAGAGTTAAAACATGTTGTCGTGTCTAATTTGCAGTCAAATTCTACTTTGTAAATTGTTACAACAAAATATGGGAAAAACTTCTCTGGAAAGGTAACAATCCATAAATTTAACCTAGTTATATTGATTACGAACACATAATTGTTATTACACATTATGCAAATTATCAGTAGTTCGCTGTGAAGTCCAATAATAATGACTTGTCTTTTAACAATGAAAGACTGATGTAACTGAGCGTACATTTTGTGCTCTCATAAGGAGAATAAACCGATTTATGCGTTATACCCACCCTACATTTCTGTGAAAGGGCATCTAAGCTAGAAAGGTCTGATTATGGCCTTTGTCTGTATGTCCAATGGTACATCTCAACAGGAAGTCTCGATGCCTGACACATGACCTACGTCATAGGCGAGAATGTTCCAATTTCATCCTGACTAACCCACAACTGGAACTCAGTTCTCACTTGAAACTTCTTCCAGATATATCCCTCAAAGATACAAGACAACTGATGAAATCAAACCGATGCAAAGTCCTGTAAACGTCAAAGGACCATAAACCCACACACCTGACACTACACAGTAGTAATACGCACACACGTCAACCTGACAAAACTGTGACACAATAGCGGCAGATCATTATGAAACGACCTGATCAGACGCTCTTCACAACCTGCCCCATTGATAGATCTCGCGACAAGCATTTGGAACTCACAAGGCAAAGTGAGTTCTGCTGCTAAAATCAGACTGTGAAATGTATGAATAATGGCTGATCAATGACCAGTTAAACTACCCATCTCAAGCTGTGGCACTTTGGGGCAATTCATTTTAAGATCCTTAGTGTGAGAGCCAAGGGAAGCAATCATCAAATTCTTGCACAGCTCCTGTACGCCGTACTAAGAAATTCCAAACAGCACAATGCATGAACTTCTCCACCATTAACGGCACGAGTGTTCTTGTGTGAGTGTCATGGGATAGGGAATAAATCCCGATTTAAACAATGACAGCAACATCTTTGGTGGCTGTTTGCATGCGACTCAGGTTAAAAGGTTAATAATTACACATCTTAATGAAGCGTATGTGCTCGTTGCAGGACAGTGAGAATTAAGAACACTGGGGTGAAAGTGGCTGTGGTAGTAAATGTGCAGAAACAGTTGAAATTAACACCACATTTTCCTGCTCGCACTGTCTGCCAGTAACGACTTTGACCGCCAGTTCTACAAATCTAAGCCTCATTTCCCCACAGTGCCCGGCACAAAGAGCATTAGAGTTACAAATGGGTCTTATTTAAGGTTACATATGTGCTCTGGTGTTGGCAGATTGAGATGGAGCCATCAGGCAGCAGCTTATTATGTTGTTTTCTAATCAATTGCTCCAGAGAAAATGCTACGCCAAGCAGCGACGGCAACCAGGTCAAGGTGAACTGACATGTGTCCCGTTTGTCAAGAGGTAGAAGGGTCGACAGCTCATGTGAAAAAATATTCTCTTGTCTTGTTATTATTGTCAAATGTTAAGTTATTGAGGATTTGCTAGTGGGGAAATTAAATTTCCATGATTTTGCTTTCATTGACATTTAGCATTTGAAGCTAATGGCAGCCAATACGACAAAACATCTGCATACTGCCTACAAGTATACTGGAAACAAATCAGTAGACATTATTTCTTGGTCTGCCAACTTGACACCATCAATATATTCTGAAACATGTACAGTACTTGAAGTGAAATATTTATTTTTAGCATTTCAAAACATATGATGCTCACTCATACAACAATAAAGTAGCAGCAGATGTGTGAAACATGAAATCATGCTGCATTAATTGCCATGTTCCATCCTCAGTTCTGTTCACGCGACAATGCAAAATGTTCGTAGTCATGCGAGTCCTCTGAGAGAGGGATTACACTGGAATAGGAAAAGAGAGAAAGATCCACTTTCCACGTAAGCCATGGGTGCAGAGATTCATAATTGAAGCCAAAGGGCAGTCAAAGGGGGAGCACGTCCAGCCAGGAGAGAGTAAAGTATTCACAAGAGACTTATAAATGTCAGCGGTAAATATGTGCTGGGCTGGATAAAGGTCTCTGCACCTCATGGTGATACATTAGGTCATTTAGTCAAAAATGTCAAAGAGCCAAGAACCCTGGTGGAAGGTAAGTATTATTGATAAATATCCCAAACTTGCAAATGTATCACCACAGCCAAAAGTTTCTGTCGATCCAAAAGAAAAATCCAAAGGGGAGAGTACTTTCTAATGACCTTTACAATTATTCCTGTAGCTTGGCTGGATGAATTATTCAAAATTTGTCATCATATATTCAAATTTGTGTTGCCTACACCTTTTAGATTTATATAATATAGAATAGAGGAAATGTCCCGCACTCATTTAGACACAATTCATTGTGGGCTATCTCTTCTGGCTGTTGTATCTGGAGATGAGGAACATGCTCCAATATAGAACAACAATGTGCAGTGGCTTCTCAAAAGTACAAAAACCTCATTAACATTTGTCAGAGCAGCTACAAATCCAAGTGCTACGGCAAGTACTCTAGTACTGAGTAATAGTGTCTGTGACAAAATTTGTACCTACAGTATGTGCATGTACATATAGGTACAGTACTGACAGGAGTGAGATTCTGCTGCTGACAGATGCATGTATGATCTCAAATACCGGTCAACGGGCCACTTCTTCATTGATCAGCTGTCTGATCAATTCCTTTAAGCTCTTGAAAGCATGAACCTTATTAAACAGATATGCTGCTCTTCCATCCATCCGTTTGACCACAGCCTTATTAAATCCAACCTGAATCTTTGGCTCCAATAATCCCCGGCCAGATTTGACAACAGCAATGGTGTCGCTGTTAGTTTCCAAGTCCCAGTAATTGGGTTTAGTCTTCAGAGAATGCATTAATATTTTTAAAAGTGAGGGAAATGTCACATTTTAATGATACATGAAGAAGAATCATTTACTTGGCCTCCAAATTTCTGATCGATACAATCAGTGTGTCCTTCGAAGTGTGTGGATTTTGATGTCAGCCAACCTTAACCAATCCTACATTGTTCAGCTTGCATCTGTAACTACCACTCCTCCCCTCTCTCTTCCCCTCTCTCTCCTCCTCTCTCTTTCTGTCTACAATTATTTGGAAAACTGTCATACCTTTGCCACTCCCCGCCCCCGTACTTCCTTTCTCTCTCCCTCTTCGGGGCTGCGGAACGCTTTCCTCTCCTCTTGTGGCAGCCATTTGGCGATTGTGCCTTGGGGCCAACAGATGTTGCATCCCCACACACTTTCTCTCACACACATGCACACACACCTCAGCGCGTCCAACCTCCAACAAAATCATCGGTGCAATTGTTCTCGTTCGCTGTTCCACCGTTGTGCGCACGCAGCGCTCCTGCCAAACAAAGCGTGGCTCATTCTCCCTGACACCAAAGGCCCCATCTCTGGCTTTTATGCACGTTATGTGATGTTTAGGGACGGGAACAGGTGCTATTCTGTGGTTTCTAATCCGATACACCATATCTCTATGCCCATGACTTTTTACTGCTCCATGAATCATTATTGGCACTGGTTCATACATGTATCATTTGCTTTCAAAGCATTTTATACATTTCTCTAATTTCCTGGATCACAACATTAGTGGATTAATAAAGTACCTACCTACCTACCTACCTACACAATGATTATCTTAACAATGTTAGTTACTGTTAATATCTTCAACACTTAATTACTTTTTTTTTTTTCACTCTGTCTTACACAGTTTATAGATTTTACTTTAGCCAATGTGTCTGTTAGTTACAGCAAAGACTCGATATGCTACAAGTAAAAGAAAAAATACATAATCTAATGCAATGCCAAGAGCTGAACCGAACATAGCTTTATTCTAATATATATACACGTATATATTTGTAATGCTGCTGCCTCAACTGCACCATTACACACACTTTCTCAATTTGATTGGGTGGGGTATGATTCTGTCAAACGTTGAATAGCGTTCCTCCATATTTGGCGTTACAGCTGCAGCAAGGTCGGCATGAGTGAATGATCCATGACAAAAATCTTATACACCTTCATTTGAAGTGATGTATGAGGTGTGACATTATTCTTTTTAAGTGTGTCAAAATCATATTGCTGCAGAGGGCTCCTCACTGACGAGCCTCTCAACACAAACTCATTTGATTGTCCACATCGAATCACAGTGAATTGGACATCATTGTTTCTAAGACATTAAACAAGCACTTTGAAGTCCTTAGCTTGCCAGAATTTGTGTAATGAACATGCGTCTTTAACGACTGACAGGTGCTCACGCACAGAACATCCATTTACATTTGCAAGAAATTAAACTTTTCCAGAAATAACCAGAAATTCAACCCACCTTGTTTTGATGCATTCCACACAATTACCCTTGGAGACAGCGATTGTTCTCCATAGAAGGACTAAACGTTCTCGGTATGTGTTGTCATAATATCCCATCATGCAAAAATCTCACATCTCGCTCCACCCCCTGCTGAGTTCTCTGTAATGAGTGCTCCAGATGTGTTGTGTCAAACTGGTTTAATATGTAGACAGGATGCGAACATGGGCGTGATTGCTTTACTTTTCCTTTTTATATGCCCAATTCCAAGTCTTATCAATCTTTTTTTTTCTCATTCCCAGTTTTTGTCCTCTCTCTCTCTGCTCTTTGACAAACACTGCCTCTCTCCCTCTCTCTCTCCCTCCCTTTTATACTGCCTCTGCCCTCCTGTGGCATACAGCCCTGATTTCCTTTCACCCCGGAGTGAAGTGAGAGGGGGACTTTAGTCTGCCACCGGCAGCGGTGCACCATGCGGGGAGCAGGGCTCAGGTGGAAAAGCCACAGTCACTGCCACCCTTTCTCTGAAATGTCTTTATGGGTCCCTGTGCCTCTTTGTCTGTGATGAATATGATCGAGAGCCGTGACCTACGAAGATCTGGAGCAAATCCACGGGGTGTGTGATAGAACCTTGAATCAGGAGGTCTGTGATCGAACTGGCCTTCTGAATCCACAATTGAAAATTGTCCGGACTCCTCCAACAATCCAGAATCACAATTGCAAACACCATACACAGTCAAAGAAAATACCCCAAAAAACATAATAATTGATGCAAATCCACAGACAAATATAAACGACTTCTTAAGGTTCAGGAGAGCACATATGGGCAAATATTTAGGACAAATCCTAAAGGTGAAAGACACAAACTATACTCAAATCTAAAGCCTTTAAAAGTCTGGTACTAAATGCTCTGCAGCCAAACCAATGTATGCTGTTGTTGATTATAACTGACATATTGTAACAAAAAGCTTAAGGGAAAAAAAAAACATTACATTTAAAACGTCAAAACAGCGATCTAACATGAGCATATGAGCAGCGAATTAAAAAAGTCTACACATCCACGTATTTTATATTCATACGCAGAAATTGTATGGATGTGTCAGAGATATAAATAGCACGTGGAAAAGGAGCTGCACTTCTCTGTGTATACACGGAATACAAAGAGTGCTTCAGTATGTGCAGGAGAATACAAGGAGAAAAATAGTCAGAGTGTGGCAGCTAGCTGAGAACGTGTGTGTGTGTGTGTGTGTGTGTGTGTGTGCATGCGGGTGTGCGTGCTTGTCATTTTGGGTTTATCCATGTCCATTGCCTAGTGTGCCGGCCCGCGTGTGTACAAAGAGCCGCATTAACAAGCCGTCAACTTGTTTACAGGTTTTCATCTGTTGTGTTTCTCTGTGCGTACAAAGCGCAGATGCGTGTTATTGAGCGAGCCGCTTCCTCGGTTTTAAAGGCTGGTGTGAAGTTCGCGCGCGGCGATGCCTCATTAAAAAATGCTCACGCTATCCCGTGGGTTGGATATGAACCCAGAGCCTGTTGATAATCTAATCTACAAGCAGAGGAAACAAAGGAGGGGGTCCTGAGAAGGTCCTGCCTTCATCTCTCTCCGCCTTGTCAGATCTGTTGCTGGGCTGTGTACCCTGTCAAAGTAACAACTTTGGCAGAGCTAAACGTAAAATAATAAATGGTGGATGTCTACAACCTATAAGATTCCGCCATATAACTTTGTGGAGTTGTCTTGGAATTGAACAGCTGGTGGGCTGCCATAAATGTCAGTGCATTCATAGACAGACGTTGAAGTGTAGAACATATTTTGCAATGTAGTGCCCCTACATTGTTCTAGGTGCTAAAATCTGCGACGCAATTTCATCCTTTTTATTCTCCCAAAGCTCGCTTCTACGATCCCTGGTAGGAACCCGTTACCATGGGGGTATTAGCGGGATGCATATCGAAAGAGCACAAATGTGTCTAAATGTCAATAGAGATAACGGAACATTGTCCTCTGTGAGGGCTGCAGTTTGCTTAATGAAGTTGCACCGAGTCCACAGTCATTACCGACTCAATTTTTATCTCCTCATTAAGGAGCCGTAGTCTGGCGTTATCAGACCTAACAAGGGAGGTGAACCTGTTCAAGGGGACATGGGTGTTTGTGAGCCAATTGGCAGAAAAGGATTTGAGAAACCCCACATCATAAGATGATATGGATAACAAAGAATAACTGCATACACAATGCCATATTTTGAAGAAATAAGGACGACCCTGACTTAGAAGTTGACAGACAGTGAACGGCATTGGAAGTTTCACTTACACACCTTATATGTCCCCCCCACTGGCGTACCACCAAACTGAATTAGATTGCTTTAGTGAGTGATTAGGATTCACGAAAACAGTGGGGCTGCCATTTGTCTTCATTTCTGGAAAACAATTAACTCAGAGAAAATTGCCCCACTTGATTAAAGCCATGTGAAGGGGGAGTGCGTAAAAAGAGACAGGGGGACAACAGAGACAGATGGCTGCAACTATCCAAATTTGCTCCAAACTCAGTGTGGTCGTGCAGGGATCATGAAAAGAAAATGGTCAGTTTTTGACTCAAAGTACAAGTTTTTACCTGTTTGATTTATGAATAATGTGCACAGAGCAGACAGAGAGAAACAGGAGAATGCTGATATTTATAAGAAATTCTCTGCAGACCCACCACCCAGGTTTGTTAACTCTGCAAAGCACCTTTCTGGCTTTGCAGTAGAGACTCAGACGAATGTGCAATCTGATGTTTTGGTTACTGGAAACACTTTGGAGGAACAACTAATTATACTTTCAGAATAAAAGAAAAAGACTTTACCTTTCTCTTGTTGTTGGGGCTGACGTACAAATAACTGAGTATAGTCTTTGCTCCCACTTTGTCATTCAGCTTCTGATAGGTTGCTCCGTAATCAGTTGACCTGAAATTAAATAAGAGGGATTAGTCGGATTATTCTTTCGCGGTTCCAGCACCCCAGGAGAATATATTATGGTATGGTAGAGATACATCGGGATGCCATCGCCATGGTGCGACAGCCTGAGGCACAGCATGAACATACGGCTCACAGCACTGGTGTCATGGCTCTGCAGATGCAGCACAGCAAAGACAAGTTGGAGGTTCTTCATGAATCCCACAGACATTTCGAGGATTACCTGGGTACCAGGTAATGACTCTCCATGCACAGAGCTGCGCAATTCCAATGCAGGAAACCACATTAATCTTCACATCTTTAATCTTTTTTTATTTTTTATTTTTTAATGGGGAATGCACATGGTAAAAGCAATTTCTCAAAATAATAAAAAACAAGAATGAGATTGGATTTTACACATATTGCTATGAACCGTTTCTGGATCCGCTATATTGTTGCCAACTGAGAAAGGGTTTTTTTTGTTTTGTTTTTTGTGGTACCCCTTCTGTTTTTGCAACTAAACTCATGTGGTTGTGGAGAGGATTCACTTATTTATGTGGTAACTATTGATGCACAGCACAATACATTAAAACTTAAAAAAAAACTAACCCTCCTCTGTTGGTAAGGACATGAAATTGAATGAGGTGCCCTGTTCATTGACAGTTCATCAGGCAATAGTTAGTTATGTTAAATGGAAAACTAAAACTATAAGTCGATGGGGGAGGAGTGACGATGACGTCATCGTAGGTGATGAGAAAAATTGATGCACAAAAAGTATGCTCATTTAACACAACAGGGCAAAATGAATATTCAAGTGGTGTAGACGTGTGCAGAGTTATTGTGAACAATTGTATCTGCAAAATGAACGTAATTGGTCACCAGATTGACCAAGAGATTCAGGTCATGAACTGAAGATGACTTGGATAAATAAGGCGACGAGATGTTCAGTATAACCACTGAGGACATGAGGATGACTCTGATTGGAGGACAGAAGCAGCACGGTGGGCATTGGGATTCCCTGTCGCATCGGTGACAAGCAGCACATTTTCCCATAGAGCAGTGCAGCATTGTTTATCAAAATAAAAACCATCGGCATCTCGATCATGGAGCTCCAGATCATCAGACTATCGATCTGTGGAGCAAGGGAGCCCTGTCACAGAAACGCTTGATTTGCGGGCCAATTTCTTACCTTTAGTGTCACAGTAAGTTTCTCCTAGAAACTATAAAATGGACCGATCCCATTCCATGTCACCATGGAAAACAGGAATGGAAAATGGTTGAATACAAAAAAAAACAAAAAAAACAAAAACAGAATGAACTCTGCAGAGCAGCCTGAGGTTTCAGCGGGGCTGTTCAGTAATTATGCGCGAGTGTAAAATATGTCACACATCGTGTAGTTGCATGGCTGCGTGGGACCAGTAGGGGAGCCAAAAGCTCAGACTGCCAACATGTCAAATGAAACACGTTGAGGCTAATGAAACATTATGAGTACACTAAAGTGAGAGCAGCCCTATTATGGTGGAATGTCTGAAAAAGGGGAATTGGATTGTAGATACTGAATGCGGCGAGTCAAATGAGCCCCACTTTCCCCGTCTCTCTTTTGCCCTCCCTCTCCCCCTCGCGCCTTCTCGATTTGACCTTTACATTATCGCTTACTTTGAAATAAATTCATATTTTACTCATGTTTGAAAATGGTCTCTATGGAGTTTAAATTTGATTAAGTTTCAATTATGACTTTCAGCGTATGCGCTGCATTAATTGACAACCACTTGGAGGGATTTATAACCTCTGGGTATTGAATTACAAAGTTGAATGATGGATTCTGGGGATAAGTGTGTTGAGAACAGGACAATGGCCGCACCACAGACTCGGCTTTGTTCTCGAGACGTTCGCCGACAGCGAAACTCTAAACCCTCTCCCACTGCTTCCATATGTGAAAGCCAGATTTCCTCTCTTGTGGCTACGCTAGGTAATGACTCTGACTAAACAATGCCTTGTTCAGAGAGTTGGGAAATGGAAGGATCGGAATATAAAACACAATGACTTGGTCATAACAATGTCATGTGGATGCAACAGATTGTTGTATCATTATGATACAACAAACTGTTGAACATTTATAAAAACATGTGATGCACTGAGACCACGATAAGTGACCCACAACATAGCAAGTGATTACTGTATTTTCTAACATCATGGTATGGTAACATACATTAGACACCCTCGCCTCTCGCCCCCTTATCTCCCTCTGTAACCCTTTGTGACCATTTAGCCTCTTTGAAGTCGAATCGTTTCAAGTGCGAAATATATAAATGTCAGACGTATAAACTACTGTCCTTAGGATTCCTCTGCTGGGAGTCATTGTTGCTGCTTCGGCAATCTGTGCTCCCACGTGCCTGCGGAGGTTTTCTCTGTTGGTTCACATTGACGACCAGACAAATGAAATTACGGCCTCGTCCGCCGCCTCTCCAAACGCAGCTCATTCCGTCTGCGCTTTCCCAAGATTGAGACAGGAAAAACTCTGCAATGATCCCTTTTAGAGAGTTTTATCCGAGGCTGCCTGCTTTGCTCCTCTCTGAGCTTGAAAGCAAAAAATGTGCCTTGACTGCTGCCTAACTAGCAACAGAGGTCATATCAACACTTGAACATTCCTGTCTTCGGTATCGGCTTGTCTTTTGAGCACCACCCAGAAGCATTTTTGATAATTTGTCTAAAGTGTCGGTGACGGGCTACACCGTTACCACAGCAACGCAGCATTTTCCATGCTTATTAATTCCTCGTTTTCATCCAAGACCACGGTGACTCAGAAAAAACACTCCCCATCAATTCAGGTGAGGTTTTAAGCTTTGCAACACCTCTGCATTTCGACTTTGCGTTCTGGTTTTCATTTGGAGCAGCTCTACTTTAGTCAAATTTAAATCAGCGCACAGCACAACTTGTCAGAAACACTTAAGGGAGATTTTAACAAGTAGCTCTGTTAGTTGATTTTGAAACAAATTGATTTAAATGATATGCATTTAAAAAGAAACTTGCTGGAAAAAAAAAATAAGTTGAGCCTTGCTTGTTAGGGCACAGTCTCTGCTAAAAATGTTAGTGATGCAATACGAGTACGAGTGTTGACATTGTGCCCCGTGTTGTAGGAGCACGTTTGGTGTCAGGACAGGCAGTATTTCACGATCCCAAACTATACCATTCCAAGGTGAACCTGGCTGTAAAGCGCAGCTGTTAGTGGGCCCATTTACGGCAAATGCTGTATTATTTTCACTTTGGATGAGCACCGATGCCACTGCACTGGATCATTTGGGAAACAACCGATATATGGTCACAAATTAAAGCAAAGACACACAGTTGCCCCCTGTTTTTTTCCCCCATTTTTTCCAAGCTTTGAACCCCACAAGATATGAACTATGAGTTTGGGAAGTCCTCATACATCAGGATTACGTCCCACCGTGACAAGTTGATCAGATTGTTACATTTTCTCGAGGCTGAGCTTATTTTGTGCCACAGTTTCTTTTATCTAGGGAACGATTTGCTGCTCTTCCAGTGAAATATTATCCAATTCCACAACAGATAACGTTAAATACACCTCTTCAGGGTAATTAGCGATGTAAACCCTCGATGGCTGAGACTTTCTTTGAGGCATTCCTGCAACCGCATTCATTCCTGACAGCCGTCAACCAGCGTAACGTGGCGGCTGAGGCAGAAATGAGGATGGTGCTCAGAGGCTTGCTGTACTGTGTTCAAGGCCGGCTGAGGCAATTTGCTGGATTTTTCTGACAGCTCCAGAGGCGCCGATTACAGACTGAAGTCAGTGATTTCTGTGGCTCATAAACATGTATATACCAAGACATCGTCAGACATTCAAGTTTTACCCTGAGGAGCTCATTCTTTGCCAGCCGGGTGTTTCCTTACTTCAGTATTTGAAAGACTTTGAAGGCGTCACCCGAGCGCGCCGTCGTTACAAAGAGACAATGTCATTTTGAAATTAAAAAGCACGAGTTGTGAAAACGTTGACACATCCACGTATGAGATTAGATGCCACCGCTTCCGTTTGTTAGTCTTTCAAGATATGAGGCTTCTGGTGAGGATTGTCTCTTACCTCCACAACGAACTCTCAGTGACGCTGTTGAGGTTGAAGTCGAATAATTTCGTCAGCATCAGTATCACCTGCAAAAAGAAGCAGACGTGGTTGTGACTGGGAGTGGAATTGCCTCCAAAAAAGAATATCATGCAGTGTCAAAGTCATCTCATTGTCAAATAATAAGATACTATAAGGACATTTCTGTCAATGGGATAAAATGAGATATGTGAGAGGCATGAGATAAAGTGACATATAACTGATTTTCGCAAACCTGGTCCGAATACATGAATGGAAGATTACTACCTATCGCTTCAGTTTAATTCTATTCAAACTCTAACAGCATGAAATTTCCTAATGTCATGTCAGCAAACATTATGTGTCTTAATGAAAACTTGTAATACTGTGTTTGATTCAACCACATATGCAACCGCATCCAACTTCATCCAGATTCATGCGCCAACACGAGTTACTGATTTCCTGTAATAGTGCTGCAGCCATTACTCCGATTTTGTCATTACGTAATTACTTTATCAAGTCAAATTGGCTCTGAAACGCTGAATCGTAAATATTCCATATTAACATCATAAAGGTGCAGGAGACGCACAGAAAGTGGGTCACGAAAGGCCTTCAGGGTGGGTAACGGAGGCAGAATCATCACATTTGTCTCCGAGCGTTAAGGAGGTAATGTGGCACGGAAACTCACAATCTGTTTATTTTACGAGCGAATATGCGTTTCACGTGAATGAAGCAGCCGAGGAGCAGAAAAGGAGAGAGGGCGTCCACGGTAGCCGCACACTTTAAGTGAAATAATTAGTCATGCCATTGGTTTTGCTTTGGCTGAACCTGTTGTGCGGCAGTGAGGTGGAATTTCAATTCCCATAATGCATTGCTTGATTTGTTGGTACTTTCCCACCTCTGACTTTGCTGGTGGGGACAATGTGGACCTGAGGATTTATTCCGATGACTAGGGAAAAAAAAATAAAAAAAAGCACCCACAGTATACTTTGTGTGGTCTGTCGGCGGGTCGCATGACCCCGCCTGCCTCTGCCTCTCTTTGACTCTTTCTCCTTGCAAACGCGCCGCTTTGATTCCTCCGCGCCTCTGATTCTGAGTTACTGCCTGACTTGTGTGACTTTGTGAAACATTTCCATCAGCATGGGGTAACGCCAAGTACAAGCCGAACAGATGCACCTTGGGTAGCCGAATTACATTGCGAGGTTGGAGCTCCTGTGATCAGACTTATTAAATATGCACCAACATCTGCACGCCAAAAACACTCACGAGGCACAGCGGTGTGCTTGACTGACCCGCGTTTGGTGTGTGTATTTGTGTTTGTGTGTGTGTATTTTGGGAGGGGAGGGGGATGATGTGGAGATGAAAAAAAATAATGAATCAAAAATCGTTAATACTGAACTGGACTGATTAAATCAGGTTTACATATTAGTGATTTGGAAAGCCTACTCTCTGTATCTCTCTCTCAGACACACACACATCATCATCATTTATGATACACTGTTAATTTTACACTTAACTTTAATGTCCGACATCAGTTGCAATGCAGCATTAAGTATGCGATATATGTATAGATGGCGAGGTAGTAAATTTGGATGATTAAAATCAAACAATATGCCAATTTGTTTGGTGAATTTACTGTATCTTCCTCTGTTTTTGTCGGTTTTAGTGTACCTATGTGCGCGTGCCTGCGTGCGCGTGCCTGCGTGCGCGTTCCTGTTGACGCGTGTCTGCGCGCGCGTGTCTAGGTCCGTGAGAGCGCGCGTCTGTGTGCGCGCCGCAGCAGTGTCTAAAATGTGGAAGTTCTCCGAAACGCAGCGATACGAGCTGCTCGAACAACTCCGCCTGACTGGTCGCGGAGCGGCGCTGATGCGAGTCCGTCTGTCCGCCGCATATGGACGCTGCGTGGGCAGCGGCCGGCGAGCGGCTCCCACTGCCCGCTGCATATGCTGCTGACTGACCGTGCCAATCAGACCCGCTGGCCGCTACGCCCAAATACCAGCATGGGAGGGTTGCTAATTAGACCCTTATTTTGAAAAATAAATGAATAAATGCAATGTAAATGTTTAATGTCAAAATCCTACTGAAGGTTTTTGTTTGTTCGTTTGTTTGATTTGATTATGGGATATACGTGGTGGACTAGATAGATTAGAGACAGACAGACAGACAGACAGACATACTGTATGTAAATGCACTTGTATCTACTATACAGTAGATAAGTAGATATTTGGACAGACAGACAGACAGACATATGTATTTATATCTGTATATGGATATGTATATAATTGTACAGACAGATAGACAGACAGACATGTACTACATATACAGTAGATATAGATAGAAAGAAATAGATATACAGTAGATACATAGATACTGTATTTGGACAGACGGACAGACAGACAGACATGTACATACTGTACATCTGTATATGGATATGTTTATATTTGTACAGACAGATAGAAATGTATATGTATTTATATCGACATATGGATACATTAATATTTGTACAGAGACAGACAGACAGAAAGACAGGCAGGCAGGCCAGCACTTTGATCAAAACTTTACATGCATGCATTGTTTATGATGACATCCATCCAGTAAAATGTCTTCCTACATAAAAACGGTAAAAACTGAAATTCATCCTCTAAATGCTGTGAAAAACTTTTTGAGAAGCTTTGAAAACAAACATAAGAACAACCCCACCACCCACCCACACACACACACACACCATCACCCGACACACAGATGTGACTGTTGTTGCTTCCATAAAACACTTGAGTTTTATCATCACAAGATCTTAAGTGGGAGTCTATAAATTAAGCCGCTCAAATCTGCCACGTCCCAGCATTCCCCTGCGTGTGTGTGTGAACACACAGCCTGTGTGTGAGCACAATAGCTGAGGAGGAAACAGCTTGACAAAGCTGCAGACCGGCATCCCCACAACTCCCCAAAAACATGCTGATGAAGAGTTGCAGCCAAAGTATCACAAACGACAACATCTCCACACCAGCAGTCACCCATGGCTGCACACATCCAGATAACAACAGCGGCCAATCCAGGGAGCTTTTTACCTCTGGGCTGGGCCACTTGAACAGCATTGCTACAAACAAACTGACTCTCTGCTTGTAAGAAACATATAATATCACCTTGGCTAACGTGTGATTGCTCAGAACATCAATCATCAGCTGATAACATTTTGCTAAAAGCAGCAAATGCACCGTTAGCAGGCAGACAATTGCATTACTCCATCACAAAGAGAATATGACCTCACGCAAATGTCTTCTTTTTTTCTCCCATTCCCCATTTCCTCACTCCAACTCCTCTCCTACGTCCTTTTCGCTTTAAATTTGCTGTTGCAAGAAATATCTGCCGGTCCGTCCTCCGTAATCTACAGCGCGACTTTGCCACGTTATTTTCCGTGTTTGGTAATTGTCCTTCGAAAAGAGAGAAAATATCCCCATACATCAGAAGTCCCAAACGTGCGAACACAAACAGCCATTGCCATCTCCTCCAGCCCATTGTGTCAAATTAACTCATCTGAAATGCTGAATCCAAAACACATTCTGCAGAGGGAAACGTGAGTTCACGTCCCGCTTTGAAATGCTCTTTGCGTTTCATTAATGCCATTATGTGCCATACAATTTCTTGAGAGGGAAATTAACAATGAAAAAGGAGCAAATCTGGGGTTACACTAGAGATGGAAAGGTTTGAAAATTACTGTTGTGGGTGTCCTGGACTGTCGGACATGTGTCGCACACACAATCACGCAAACGTGACCACAAAATGATTCTGAGATACCTTGTTAGTCTGACAATTGAAGTTTGTCAAAATTTCTAAAATCATGCACAAACACGTTCATAAATATTCATCCTGTATACGTCATGTCCTGACAATCTTTGGGTCTGTAGTAGAGATGTCCGATAATATCGGCCCACCGATATTATCGACCCGGTATCAGCATATAAATTTAATATCGGTATCAGATTTTTTTTGCTTTAAAACCAATAAAATAAAAACCGATAAAAATACAATAATGCTTGCGTTACACTGAAATGGTGCCTATGCGCTCCTGAAGCGTTTACCGGCGCACATATTGGTATCGGCTGTTATCGGTATCAGTAAATTGAGATTTGGACAATATCGGCATATCGGCAAAAAAGCCAATATCGGACATCCCTAGTCTGAAGTACAAGTCAGGCGGCTGTAATTTAGTTGATTAAATTAGTAGTTTTATGTTGGCGACCAGTTTTGTTTATTTTTGACTTGAGCCGTTGTTTGAAATGCGATTTTGCACAGATCTATCTACAAAACCTTTTCTGGCCAGAATTTGTAAACACGGATTGAATATAAACTGTAGTTAATGAGTTAATGGAACACTTAAATGAATATACAAAAGGCTTGGCAGAGGCTATTTTTTTCTTTGAGCGTTGTGAAAAAGAATTACGGGACATTGATTTTGCTTAATGTCATTCCGACTAGAAGCTTTGGGGCTGCAAAACTGATGCCCAAGGCAAGACTAGATTAAAAGAAGTTCCCTCAGGAGCAGCCGGGAGAGCAAACCGATGTTGGTAACTAACAAGCTCTCTAATGTTTCCCTCTATCTCTCCCTTTGTTCCCATTATTCTGAATTAAAGATTCCCTATTCTCATCATTTGCATGTGATTAAAAGGTGATTAGACAAGGCTCAGAGAAAAAAAAAACAACAAGGTACAGTCCGCCCTGACTGTTCACCCAGACTTTAATCACCTCAGACAACAATGCAGAATACATTGACCTTCATCTGTTGCCATCTACTGTACGCACTCCTCAAACTACCCCCCACGCAATATGCCACCATAATGGATATCAGCGAAAAAGAAAAAACAAGAAAAAAAGAATGACGGCCAGTTTAAACGGACAAGTGAAACCCGGAGAGTTATGCAGAAAGATGTTAGCGCGGAAGGCGTACAAGCTCTGAAGGAGCAGGGCTGATTTGCCTGTTAAGGAGGAGACATCTCGTAGATATGGAAATCGCAATCAGCTCCCGTGTTGACCTTGTCTCAACGCCACTGTAATGAGATCATCAAGCTGTCCACTGGGAAGGAGACTTCTTTTTTTTTTCTTCCTTAACATGTGCCGGGCGCAGACAGCTGCACCAATGTTCAAGCTACTGGTACGAGTAATGACAAGGACCTGAGGAGGACATTATGAAATGTTGCACTCTCAGAAAGAAAGGCGACCATCTTGGCATAGAATCGAAATATCTTGGCATCTGTTTAACAAAGGTACATTTAACAGTTGGTAGGTGTGAATTTTATCAGTCCGTCGATCTATTGATCCGGGGAAATTTAAAAGTCACTACCTCATCAATCAAATGCCTTTAATATTCATAATATACCTATCAGGTAGGTAAGGGGATCAGATGGATTCTACATGGGTTGAGGATGAGTTTGTTAGTCACAGTTCAGACAGTCGGCCATATCTGATGTCGACTCATTCTTGGTTGACCTCAAGGACGAGACTAGTAGAAATGTGGACACATCTTGGTACAATATGTGTCTTTTTCAATTTATTTTTTGTTGTTTTTGTTTTTGTTTTGTCTTGTTTAGTTTTTTTGCCTAATAATTTATTAATTTATCTAATTCAGGCTGACAAAACCACCATTCCTTATCAAATTATAAACTTCAATGATGGCTCTCAGTATCAGCTTGAATCTCAACTGTGACAGTGTTCACAGAGTCACTATTCTTACCAAGACAAGACCAATATTTGACAAAATAAATGTTTATACTGTATATGCATGCATAAGTGCAGACTAGTTGGTCAGCCTCACACAAAGCTTCAGACTGAAGACAGTCACTCAGCCCATAAGACGGAAGTGTCCGGATCAGTTGGCACCGGCACAGAGGTCCATCCGCTACTGACACGGGTCCTGGCCATAATTTCTCCAGGCCCCACGCAGCAAGTAAACTGAAGGTTGCGAAGCCAGTCCGGTCCTTGGCTGAAGAACGTGAACAAGTCCGGGCAGAATGCGTTCTGGCTTCGCTGTCAGGGTGATAAATCCAAGGACAAATGAGCAAGCTTGGCAGGAGGAGAAAGCAAGGGGAGAAAACAGCATCTGAATCGCAGAACAGAGCCGTTTCTCCCTGCGTCATCTGTGGAGGTTTGGTAACCGCACAATCCATCTGTGGTCAGCACAGACACAGACAATAGGTCTGAATGGACGTCGTTACCGGCGAGTCCGTGTAGATAAGATGACTAAAGGGAATAGATGCAGGTCTCTTCCGGACCCTGAGCGTAAGTGAACATTGGCGTGGGCCTGAAATGGGAGCAGCACTTTGGCACCAATCAGAGCTAATCAACGCTACGACTTACGCAGAAACACTTTCAGACATGAGCAGGCTACAACAAAAATAAACTCACAGAAAAAAGGCCCCATTTAACCCATTAAACACAGGGATAGATAGATAGATTCACCCAGGATCTAATTTGCCAGTGAGCTTGTTTAACATCAGAAACATGTCTGCATTTCCTTTCATTTAATATTTTAGCGAGAAAAGGACCGCGGTTTTAAAATGGTTGGGTCTGGGATTACATTAATTAAACAAACACTTTAATGAATTCCAAGGTCCTGCAGCTTTGTGGCGATATTGCATACGAATATGGTGGGTCAGTGTGGTGCCGTGTATTTATTTAACATTGGGTTACAAGGGGCTGGGCATGAACAGAGGCAAATCCCTATTAAAAGCATGGCGGAAATGAATTGTGTTGATGTATGGGCGGCTGTAAAAAGGAGAATGATTGATTAGAGACCTGCCAGCCACTTTATAGTTTTTAATGGTATTCCTAACACCATCCAATTACTTACTGTGGCATCACTCAAGCATGCACTGGCGACGAGATGCCATCAGAAATTTTGGACTGGACCGGTTCCAAGTTAATGCATACATTAATAAGAGGTCGACTGGGATGGAAACGTGACTCTGTTGCATAGTGTGGAAACCATGAGTGCTAAATTCTGCCACAGAGGCTTTTACAAAGCAGTTATCAGTCAGACATAACCTTCCCACATTTTATCTATGAGGACATTTGCCGTGATGTCGATGAGTACGACATTTGCTTCACAAAAATTAGATTAATAGAGAACAAACAGAGTTAATGTGCCGCAATAACTAATGAACTTTAACTGATTGTCAATACGAACATATTGAATTGATACCGTTCACTAATTAACTGCTACAACTGTGTTGGAGGAGCGATTCGGCCGCAGAAGTATTTTCAGGAATCATAAAGTATTCAGTCTTATTGTAGCTCTCAAGACTGAATAAGACCTTTGGAGTCTTCAGTTTGATAAAGTTATCAAATGAATCGGGTGAGAACTGTTAGTTTCATTGTCATGGTGATCAGATCAGAAAATAAATCTCCGTTAAGTCCTCACATAATTTCAGAGGACAACCAAAGGCAATCGGTCAAACTACAGAAAAGTAAATGTGTTAAGTGCATTTTATTCAATCAGTCAATTATTCAAGGGATATTATTGATATTAGCGTTGATGTTATTGTCATGATTATTTTCCCTTATTACGAGACATGATTTCTGTGATTGCCTCCACCGAATACTAGAGACTAAAGCATCAAAAGGATTCCATTGTAGGTTGAGCAATTCTTTAAGATTGCTGTAAACTCACTTAAGTTCTAAAAAGGGTAAGATCTAACAACAGCAAACTATTTCAAAACCCGACCACTTATGTTGCATGCCTCTCCTCTGCCAAACAAGAGGACCTGCATTGGCAATGCCTCCATTTCCATGCCATTCGTTAATCACATCCGACGATCTAGAACAATACAGTTACTGAGAGCTGGAACGCGCTTATTCTACACCACCGTGGAAGTTTTGACACTTCATGGCGCCACTTGTCTACCTCTCTCTCCTTCCCTCTCTCTCCCAACCCGAGCGGTCAGGGCAGTTGACCGCCCACCTGTAGCCTGAGGAGCACTACCTGCTCCATCCTGTAAAGCGCCTTGAGATAACTCCTGTTATGATTTGGCGCTATACAAATTAAATTGTATTGTATTGTATTGTATTGTTCATACTTCACTATTCTTGTCACGTTGGGTGACGTTCAAATGTACACGTGATGACTACAACACATTACACATCACACCCATATCGCAGTGGGTGATGATCAACAATTGGCTTTATCATAATGCGACAACGTCAAACTATGAAAAATGATATTTTGAAGCATTTAGTGAAATAACCTCAGCAACACCTCATCTATCAAACATCCCTAAAGACAAATACACATCAAACTTGACTTTGTCATGTACGATCGTTTTGATAGTTTTGTTCTTTTTTTTTTTATCGAGATGTACATATCGCGTTTTAGCTTTAACCCATTTCTTTTTATCTCACGTATTGTTTTCTTTCAGTGAACACATTGGCCAACAATCCAAATTTGAAACCGAATGACACGCAGTTTAGCAGTGGGAAAACGCATCACAACACAACTGCCCCAGCCATAACTAGGGTGAGAAGGAGGTGAAAAACACAATAAAACACAACAAAACAAAACAAAAATTAAAAGTGTCAGCTGAGGTTTGAAAACAAAGCCCTCTCCAAAAAAACAAAAACAAAAACAAAACGAAAAACAGATGCATCCATTCTCTGTCTCACAGCTTTGTCAGCTTCTGTCTCCGTGTGGCAGAGGATCCAGCAAACGCCGGTGAGAGACTGAGCAGTGCCGATAACTCAGATACATAAATATTGATTCTTCGTGCGTGTGGCCGTTCCCAAATCTTCAATCCCTGAGGCAACATTTTGCTTCTTTTTCACCATTCCCTCAGTGAATTAACCATTTCCTGACATTATCGTTTCGATCTTGGACAGCAAATCTTTGCCAGCGTTGAAACAAACATACAGTAGTCAAATCTTGTCAAAGCGTCTTTTTTTGTATCGTAGAGGTAATTTATGGTTTCATAAACCTTATATCAATAGTGGAGTGCAAACAGTGCCCCATGTAAACTAATAAACTTGTGTGTGTACCCTTATGTCCCGTCTTATGAGACAGGGAACTTTTTTCCCCATTCCTCCAGAACCATTATTCACATTTAAGAGCTGACAACGCAGCTTTGCGCAATTTCACTTTGTTTGGAACACACTGACCTTTTTGCCTTGTACAGTCGTCACACTCACACACACAAATGTTGCATGCCTTCAAATAAAAATCAAACTTGGGGAAATAATTGAGGTTTACATTCCTCAAAATCAGACTGGGATCCATGTAACCATCCTCCGGCCTGCGGTCTCACGCGGCGCCTCGCTTCGGCACCATCCATTCTCATTACTGTCAGCGTGTCTCCTCGTCTCCTTCCCCTCACCGGGGCAGGATCCTCTCCTCTGTCTGCCAACGTTCAACACAATCACCCTCCTTCACTTTGAGGGACCATCTGATGGCGGAACAAGTTCCGTTTCCTGTATTGATGTAGAGATACGGAGGCATCGCAGGAGGGCGGGGGGCGGATTTCTCTAGCGACCTGCGGGGCACAAAACTAACTGGAACAAGCCGGTCGGAACAAGCGGCTTCCGTCCGACTGAAGGGTCTGGAGCCAAGGTCTCTGCCGTGTCTGCGTGATTGGGACAAATGAGAGGCTGCTTGACATGTGCGAAACGTCCTTTAGCAGTGGCAGCTCCATTTCCACGTCTGTTGAATTTGTATTCCCTCTCATTACGGCCTCCATCACAGTCAGCTCTGGTGTTAATTAGATTTTTCCCCCTCCTGATATTTCCTCAATTTCACCGGTGCAAAAGCAGATGATGACAGTGGTGATGGCGGATATTTCACGAAATACGAACCAAACTCTCCCCACGTAAGACAAATACTTCATTATCCAACCGAGAGATTGTTCAATATTGAGCTCCCCGAAGTGCAGCGTTGGATCTGTGACTGTTTACTTGGTGCACTTGCTGCTTTTCCTCTGCGGAGGAAATGGAGACAAAACGAGACGTCGCTTGAAAATCAAGCAGACAAACTGAGCTGGCTGAGCCCGACACCCACGGAGGGGAGCCGGGAATGTAAAAATCGAGGTCATGTCAGGGTGTCGGCGCATCGTGTGGAGCAAACGCCGCATGTTCACGAGATTCCGCCTGGTAATTGTTCTCCGAGTTATATGCTTGTTTTGGAAACTGCAGTCCTCTTCAAAATCGAGCAGAGGAAAACCACCTCAACAGCATCACACTGTGAGCAGGGATTAAATTTAAAGGAAGTATTGTCGATTGTGTTTTCTAGAACTACATGAGGATGGCAATCCATTTGATTGATTTGATCGGAATCAAATCAGATCTTAATTGTATGTCTAAATGTCTTTCATGTATGGGTTAATATGGTTAAATGGTAAACTTATCTTGCATGTTAGCCTTAGTTGACATGTCTTTTACTGTTTCCCATTGTTGTAATGACAAAATGTGATGAAGTTGTTGCGTTCAACTCTGACAGGCGCGACGCCTGAGGCGCTCAGTTTGAGGAGGCGACACAACCGTTACACCACCGAGGCGGAGGGGTGTTTTTGTTTTCTGTTGTTTATCTTTTTTTTCTTTTTTTTTTTAAACATTTGTTACCAGCGTTACAAATCTAGAATAGAAAACAAAAATCTCTGAACAACAGTCTGGCAATGAGAATGTGGTATTTTTCACTGCAGTTCTTTTGCATTACTCCTCCACGTAATGTCTACTCATGACATCCAAAAGCCATGAATTATCCCGATTCCTCTACCATGACACACGCGGCCTTTCCCTGCCGTCACAACACATCTTAAACAAGATTTAAATCTGTCTGCTCTGCCTCCGCCGTTAGCCAGGTGGAGCATGGATGTCTGATGGTTGATTCCTTGCTTAAAATCCGAAGGACGTCCGAGATCAGTGAGTCCCAGTGACGTGACATGAAGTTGGTGGCTGGTGAGACACTGACCTCGTCACAATCAGACTTTACCAACACACGAGCCGAACAGAGTACCACAGCTTATTCGCCATTTGATTGGCAGCAGTTGATGGGTTCTCTTTAAAAAATATCACACTCTTACCTGCAAATTTCATATCTCACTAATTTAGGTTCATGAATATTCCCTCTGCATCTTATATTCTCCAAACATCTCCAAAACCAGATTAACAGTCTGGCATCCTCCACAACTCTCGCTGTGTTTCTGTTTGCCAGCACTGCCACAGACAAAATGTAATGTTTTTCAGGATTCTAAAAATGTCATCTTGATTATTTCATGCGTTAGATTCTATAACATCATTTATTACTTGATTGACAGGTAGTTATGTGCATGTGGGCACTTCTGGCTGAGGATCGCTTTCGAATAAATACTTTTAGATGTGGAATACATTCATCTGGCACTTTCGGTCTCTTAAATTACACAACAAAGTTTGATTTATTTAAATAACCATTTTAGAAGAGGGGCTAGCCTGGTTGGTGTTCCGAATAATTCATGAGTTAATTAAACATTGATGCTGCAGCAGATATGACAGTTTCGTGGGGGAAATTCTAAATTAAACATTTATGTTCATACTGAGCTGTTTTGTAAAACTTTTTGAATTATTTTAATGGTTTTGCGCCACAAAATACAAAACTATTTCAGCTGAAAAGGATAGAAATTACATATTAAAGTGAAGTGGAAAGAGGCCAGAGTGTGTTTTATCCCTCCCAATAGACAAACTACTGCAATGTGTGTTTAAACCATTCCTACAATATTCACACAAAAATTGACTTATGGAGCATATTGAAGCATTTATGAGGTGGAAATGTACCTGCAGTCAGATGGTAAATTTAATTACACTGATGTCAAAGTGGCACAAATATGGATTGTCCTTGTGCCTCACTGGCTACATGGCACGGACGATATTTCAGCCTACGCCACCAATGATGCAGCAAGATGAAATTTCGCCGCATAATAAGACTTCGGTATGTGATATTACAATCTCCAGATTAAAATCAAACCTTCAAATATGTCCACTTTAAGCTCACGTGTCTAACAAGTCCGTAGGTTTTTACATGCAAGTTGACTGCATGCAAGAGTCATAAATACATCAATCCATCCCCACGCCCTCCCAATTTTTTCCTCACTGTCACATATAAAATCGAAATAATGACTCAAGTACAACAAACCCCACCCATGCTGCTTGAAACTGGCTAAGGAGGGAAAATATCAGTGCAAAGCATTATGGGATGGGAGACTATTTGGATGAGTGTGCATGATTAGGTCAATTAATACACACTAAATGTCTGAAAGAACGCAGAGGAGAGAAATGTACCATGAAATGTGGATTATGATGCGCAGCAAAAAAGGGTCAATGCATGGGTTCAGATTGCATTGTTGTGGTGCCTGGCACTTGTCGCACACACACACACACCCAAACACATACAATGTTTGCACTTGAATGTTTCTTATCACAACCTCATTTTTTATTCCATGACCTTATTTAAAGAAAGTCTTTAAATGGGAACCACTTGACAGCCGTAAAAAGTCCATGCCTTCATCGGCACGACAATCTAGCTGACAGTGTGTTACCCGCACAAGCTGCAGTGCGCTTTCAGAGAGATCAAAAACCTTGACACAGCAAAACAAAACACTAGGCAAACATCCTGAACATGCAAAGCCCTCGTCTGAAGACATGAAAAAGAGACGAGCCGCCGATGAAAGCGCATTCATTATGTATTCAATGCTAATATCTACTGCGAAAGCTATGTCTGCAACATTGCGTCCCGGAAAAACACCAACCAGGTTTCACGTACGGAAGGGGAAAAAAGACAGAAAGAAAGGAAAAAAACACACCTCCCACATGCAGAGGATTTTTTCATTGTTATATCAGGAGGAAAATTTCTAACGACTCTCACTATCATACATCTAATATGTATGGTTGGGTGGCACAACTTTATGTGTCATGTTATCGTCTGATGTTATAAAAGCAGCCCTCATTTAATCTCAACAGCATCAAAAATTTAAAGAAAAGTCATGTGCACCAGTGGCAACGGGATTGGAGTCATGCCAGGTATTTGCGGATGTGGTCTGTGTCAAGGATTGGGGGTTATTCAAGAGGAACAGACCCAAAAGCAGGCCAGGAGGCTACTTAAAGTAAACTAGAATTTACCAAGAGGGAGGCTCGGGGACAGGAAGTAGCAGCAGGTAGAAAACACATGCGACAGGATAATCACAAAACCAAACCAGTGTAAACGGGAGACTGTGGGTGGTGAACAAACGAGGTGAGGGGAACTTAAGGTGAAATCGAAATTGGAGAGGAGACCATAAATGAAAAGTGAAACGGGCAAAGCTGGAGAAGACCAAGCACAGGCAAAGAATCAGCGAGAACGGAGCAGGCCGGGAATTACAAGAGGCCAACTGACAAGTAACCCAAGTCCAACAGCCGGGGAGGATGAGGGACAGGAGGAAGGGACAAGCCAAGATTGAGAGCCAAAGCGAGACAAAGGATGGACAAGAGTACACCGTGTATGTACACAAGGGAAGCAGAAGGGACAGCCAGGGGCAGGCGAGACAGAAACAAAGAAAGATGGGACAAAGTCCTCTAACTGCTACAGGTATGAAGAGGCGTCTAAAAAAGTATCGGTGCAAACATTAAGAAATAATATCTTGTGTTGTGCCTCTCCTTCTGTCTTCAACTGACAGTTTTCCTTTCAAAACGTTGCTGCTTTCTTATCACAGTTTCTACATTTTAAAGGCCATTTTATGAATTGATGACTTTTTTTTTTTTTTTTTATTATTCATAAAGTTGCATTACTGTGAGAAAAATGCAAATAATGAGACAGTCGTTGTGGATTGTCAGTAACCTAATTTTCACCCTTAAAGGTATATTGAAGACTGAGCCTTTGCCTTCCTCTGTGCAGAGGAAAACATCTCATCAATAATCTACCGACAAGCAGAATGACACACGAAAGTATGCTTGTATGAAATTCATGAAATTGGCGCCGCCCGAGAAATGACACACGGAATTGTGGGTTCATGGCATTCATGCGGGACTCTATTGATGCCATTTTCAAGGAAGCATCAATGAGAAACTACAACCGGAACTGAAAGTGTAAACTGCACAAAAAATATAGGGTATTTCTACAATGCAGGCATGAGCCCAGAGCCTTTCAACAGACTTTCCCACTCGCAAGCACTGCTATGGATTTTGGTCACATGAATAATTCCAAGGAAACAGACCAGTGGGATGCACATCTCCCGGCAACATGGATACTCACACTATCCACAACCACTACTGTTATTCATCAGCTCTGTGTATGACTTATCATGCCTGTAATTACATGTAAAGTCCACAGTATGGGGGTCATTAAAATTAGCAGGAGTTGGACTCCAGGATAACGAATGTTTATAATTTTTCCACGGTCCCACACCACGCAGTTGTGTCGACTTTTTAATAAATAGACCGCATACTCCAGTGATCCCAAGGTACAGAGTGTATTTCCGGAGTGGGGACGGTTCCTCTAATATATAGCCAATATATGCAGCCCATTTTATAATAAGCAGGGGATGCTGGGTGATATCTTGGATGAGAAATTGCAGGTGTAAGCAGAACATGTGCAAAATTAACATGGCCAAACCTCGTCTTTCCCTCCATACTAATCAGCAACTCTCAGGGAAATGCATCTTTTTTCCATAAGGTCATTAACTAAAAGGAAAATAATTTGAATGACATTAACGATGCGCCACAATGTATTCATTGAATTATCTCATTCCACTGACAGATACTGTAGCTTTAGTCAAAAAACTTTGACTAAAGCTTGGAAGTTTGGAAAAATACTGTTGCGATGCTGCTTTTTTCGATTATCTTTGAACACAGCTGAATCATAATGTTGCAGACTTTGTGTTGCAAAGGATTCAGGCCCTTTTGTCTACATTCAGATTTATTACCTGCATGTTACGCTTCATGAATTAAACATTGCAGTGGATATTCAGAGGGAATTTTATCAATTTAGGTATTATAGCTTCGTTAAAATTCTCTAAATGATCCCATAAAACAGCCACTTTAGATGCATCGTATGGCATGGGAAGAGCTAAAGACGCAGTTTCCCTGACATTTTTGCAATTTGCAGCTAAATGTATAATAAAGATTAATGGCTTATGCAAGAGAAAAGCGTGTGAGCTAAACCGCAATTTTCTGAATACCAGCTTATCATAATGACATGAGTGTTGCACCTATCTTGTCTTTGAACCCTGCATCGCCCTGCCGTGACAAGACTGCAGTGCAGCACTCGAGTAATGTTGAGTCCCTGGAAAAAGCCAGACTACGAATCCCCGCTCCGACAAACAGCCATCTAGGAGGCCGTTCGAGCGAGTTGGCCATCTTCTTGAGTAATCCTCCCTGAGAAACAGGGGATAAAGCCTGATGCAAAACACTTGAAGAGGAGGTGTACAGTACCTCCACTGGAATGACAGAATTACAGCGAATTACTTAAGACCTGGGGACATGTGAAGCGGAGACATGCTGCCTCACTTGTCATCATGTAAACAAAAAAACTGAATGTATTGAGGGTTTTCCTCGCCACTGTTGCCACTGGGGGAGATGTTGGATCTCTGTGTATTCATCTTCACCCTTGGATGCACAACCCACCAATACCTACACTCCTCAACGAATGGAGTCATTTTTGACCTTAATTGAAATTCTCAGAATATTGAGAATTTTCTGAAAATGACTGAATAGATAAATAAAGAAAAACATTGCCTCATATCACAAACATGTTTAATGATGAATACCTGGAATATGAATATTTTACAATTTCTTCTTTATAAAGATTTTGAGGAGTGCATTTAAGGATTAAAGAATTTGAGTGTTTGCATGTTGAGAAGCTCTGCCTGCTCCGTCTTGGAAAGCGCCTTGAGATTACTTCTGTTATGATTTGGCGCTATGCAAATAAAACTGAATTGAATTGTAATGAGTGGTTTTATTCATCTAGTAATTTGCACTAGTAAGTTATTTCTAAACACAGCCCGTTGACTGCTGCCAATCAAATGGTGAATGTGGGGCTCATATGTTTGTAAATCCGATTGTGAGGAGGTCGGTGCCTCACCAGCCATGAACATCAGTTCACATTACTGATGTGGACGAAAACTCAACGGTAAATCTCAAAAACACAACGGCCCCTGAACATAACATTCTCTCCCATCTGATTGCTCTCGGGAGAGGCGTCTCATTAGGGGCCAGAGTAGCTCTCACTCATCTGACAACACAACAGCTGGCAAAGGCAGCAGAGAAAGCGCCACTAAGGCTGATGCTTCTCACATTAACTTTCAACTTATGGATAGTGTGGCACTTTTCCAGCGATATCTGCAGCCCTGCCGTTACAACTGCCAAGGTCATATCTGATGAAAAGATGATGAAGCAGCGCTTTAGCCCTCTCCTCCCTTCTCCCACCAGCACACCCCCACACACTGCACCCCATCTCTCTCCCGGTGCAGTTATTGAATAGTAGGAGACCGCAGATTTTTAATTACAAGAGTATCTGTGGAGTTAATTGAACAAAGCACAGGCCCTAATTTCACTTAACAGCAAATCAAGATGTTACTTATGTAAATTCGGTCCCATCCCCGCGGGTTCCACTGGGGGCTGATGCCAGGCGACAAAGTCACGCTGTCTTCCCCCGCACTCCCCCGCCTCTGGCTCTCGCGGCAAAGGTGTTCTCAATGCAATTTGCCTCAAGGAAAGTGGATCAAACTAACTTTCCATGAGAGACTTGCTCACAGTATCTGATGGCTCGAACTAAGGCCACAGCAGCAGAGGCCGCAGCCTGTTTCTCTCTCTAAACACAAATCGTTTTGTTGTACATTGAGTTGAAACCACAGAGGGTTATTGGGGTTACAAGTTACGGTATCCCGTGGGCTTTGGCTGGGATTGAGAAACTTCCGGGGTGTTGACGAATGAAATGACATATAAAGTCTACCACTATTCTTCTACCACTATGACACTGAAACCTTTTTTCTGCCAATAAGTCAATTATTGAAGTGTAAACACGATGGTTATCAATGTCAATAATTACTATTCCCTCAAGCAAAGATTGCAGAATGAATGGTGATGCAAATATTACATACAGAAATATGATTATGCAATCCAGCCCATCATTGTTGTTGAGCACTGAATTAGATTTTCTGTGTCTTACTTTTCAAATTTACTTCCCACTAATTGAGCGATTACCTACACCACAATAACTAAAATAGAAATTCTGCCCACAACTTTGTACAGACGATGTCTATTTATTTATATATCTATTTATTCCATAGGGAAATACATTTGTAAATGTGGCAGGTTGAGAGCCAGCAAAGCATGGCAGCATGTACCGAGCATTCTAATGGGGAAAAAATAGATTAGCGAGAATCCTTTAATGCTGACATGGTATTAATTGGACATTCTGACTGAAGGTCTTCAACCAATATGCCGAGGGATTTATGGGAACACTGCGGGACGCTGAAACCTCTCATTCAATTTGGAACCGCTGTGATGCCATTACATTCATTAGTACATAAAATAGAACATTACAAAGGACTTTGATTTATCGAGGCAGGATTTGCTGTAAAGCATTGATGTTAGCAAAGGGAGAACTTTGCCAACTGGGATGTAACAGGATGAAGCAGCCGGACAGCAGGAGGATCTACATGTGTCGATTTTATGTAACACTGATGTTTGGGGGCCTGGTTCACAATAAAAAAACAGCTGTAAAACTCCTGCTTCTTATGTCCGCAGTACTTTAACTTGACCTTGACGAGACTCAACTTCATCCTCATCTGGATAATATGATGGTTACTTGCACAAAAAGAAAGAAAATCTGTTGGTTTCTCCGTCCTTTTTTCACCATTTAGTCTAAAATGCCTAGAGGTAGATTGAGGTCTCGGTTTGAGAAGACTATCCCCCTCCGTTCCCCCTTCTCAACACTCCCCATTGCCATATCACACATTTTTCATACGTATTACTGAATAATTCTTGAGACAAATAGATACTGAAATTCAATGGATGTAAGGATGTGCCCAGAAATAATTAGAGAACTATTGAAGAGACCGTGACGAAGGAAAGAGCCAGATACAATTATGTGTCTCCTCATTGATAATTTGTCATGCTTCTTCAGCCTTTTTCTAAAACAACCAGACTCATAAGAGGTCGTACAAAAGAGTCTCATCCACCAGGCTGCAGCCTCAACAACTAGGAGCTGAACCCTCTTAAGATACTGATGATAACACAGGAGTTACGGTCAACAAATGTTGCTTCTTATGTCTGTGAAGTTGGAAGCACACACAATCATGGTGTGGAGCAAGAGGATCAGGAGGGAGGATCTCTCACGTCCCCTTACTGGCTCTCCATCAGTGGACACAGTCAGTGTGTTAGCACATGATGCTAACTCATAACCCTCACTTTGTTTTAGGTTCCCTTCCACCATTTTATCATCACAGGATACATTTTCATTCTAAAGTGGGAAAGGTTACGGTTGTTTTCTATGTGCATGTTTTCCAGTGAAGGAGGCCGTGTGTTGTGCAAATTGCACGGCAAATCATGCACATTATTGATGCTGGATCTTATTCTCACCATCGGTCCTCTATGCTCACACAGAAAAAAGGGTGAGTTGGCTTTCATTTTGTTACCGACTCCTCTCTCTCGTCGCCAGGCTTCAACTACAGCAGACAAAGACGAACATCACAGGAAGGACGACCAAAAAAAGGGTCCGTGTTCACCAGGAGTAGAAAAAAATAAGTTCAGCTTCCATTACTTTCTCTCATTTCTACAGAGACAAATCACTTTCTCAGGTTGTACCTAATAGCTGGTCGTCCTCTGCTCCTTAAAAGGAGCAAGTGACAAAGCTGAGCAGGGGAGAAGGTGAGCAGGAAACCATTTCTCTGCGTCTTTTCTCACAGATATGGCTCTTTAACTTTATTTTCGTTGGGGAGTTTGCAGGCCGTGTCATTGTTTATTTCTTCTGATGCTTTGTTGGAAAAGCTGCAATCACGTCCCAGTTGTTCAGGTCAAGGTAGCCAAGTTGAATTTTAACAGTACCGACACAACTCTGTTTATTTTTTGAACACCTCCTGCACCTCGTCCAATATGCATGCCAGATATGGACACCCCAACAAGGATCAATAAAATAAGAACTTGCTCCCTCAGCAAACTGCTTAAGCTCAGCGACACCGCACTGTAAAATCAGCCGAAAGCATCGCAGACGATATGGCTGTAATCTATCGGAAATAAATCTCACCTCCAAATTGGATGCCGGGCAATAAACGTGATACTTTTTCCACTGACAGGTGTATCTAGACCAGTTTTTTTTTTTTTCACTCTCCCTTTAATAGCTTATGCAACAGAACGGGTAGTAAACAGCAGCAGGGGTTCCTCAGTCTCTTCCATCATCGGCCCTCCATCCCCATTTATCCTTCACACCGGCTGAGAGCTGAATCCATGTTCTGAGCTTGGTCGCATTCATAGCCTTGAGGTAAAATGTTGCTTGGTGCCGACCAGTTTGCTCAAAAACACAATCAAGACCACTTTAGCTATCCTTTCAAAGAGCGATATTCTATTTTATTTTATGTGTGCTACTTTCAGCAACCTGCCCCTCTGAGCAACTATTTTTGCACTTGATGTCTGAGTAATAAATACAGTCCCAGGAAAGACCAAAATATTGAGTTATGGCTGCTGAATCAGTTTTTGAGATATATTGTGTTTTATCTCATTTAATTTTTCCTCAGCATCTCACATAAGCACACACTGAAAATACAGACAGGACAGAAATTGTAAGTGTGTGTGTGTGTGTGTGTGTGTGTGTGTGTGTGTGTGGGTGTGGGTGTGGGGGGGGGGGGGTGTTGGTGGGGTTTTAAT
>OMPJ01008822.1:32710-53686 GCA_900312935.1 Carapus acus | reverse complement strand
CTGAGTTCTGTCATGTTTCACAGAGCAGCATCCTTGTTTAATGCCACAGATGGGACATATTTTTGAAACAATCCAGGGAAAATCCAATAATTATGCATTGATTTCTTGATTAATTTCTTTCTCAATACCGCCATCGTGATTCAAATGCACTGCAATTATCAAGTTAGGCCAAACAAAATCCCAGACTTGTGTTGTGCAGCAGAGTGAAATAGATTGCATACAAAAGCAAGAAGAAAGTTGCGCTCTTATCAAAGTTTCCTCATCGATACATGATCAGCACTTGGCTGAATGCATTTTCCCTCCATTATTCAAATTTCCACTCACAGACAGGGAGCAAATGACAAGATGTATGTGTTTGGGTTTTGTGCGGCTGAGCTCCTTTCTTAGTCCCTGGCTAATGATTGATAATGCCTTATTAATGCTAAATATTCTCTGTCAAGGATTTAAACAAATTGTGGCAATTTAATCCAGCCAATGTGCAGTATCAGTCATTTCCACAGAGAGCAGACCATGAATCAGTGTCATTTGCTGTGAAAAGATGTGCACGGCTCTGTGCACAGCAGCTGTGCTTTTCTTTTCCCCCCCGAGCTCAAATCAAATATGTTTACTTTTCGAATTTTGAGATGTTTTCTCAATTGCCGTCCCTCAAATCAAATAACCCGGAGCCTAACCCCATTATCATGACAACACAAACAAAAACAAACAACGTCAACATCTCATTTCACAAATTGAACTGTGTTCATCATCCCTAATGAGCGTCTGAGGACGTCTGCAAGAGAAGTCAAAGAAGGCTAATTGCTAATTTGGCTGCATTTTGACAAAAGAAATGAAGAAAACCAAATTAAAACTTCATTAGGTTTCACCTGTATGTGCGTCACTTCACCTCTTTGTTTTACAAATCACGGCTCATCTAGGAGGAATCAATTTTTCTGCTTTTGTTGAACATCTCCGCCTTGTTTTCCCATGTCTCTATGGGGAAAGTTGCGCTTTCAAATAAAAAGCTACAAATTTGACAATTGTCGGTGCAGCACACGGACCGAAACAAAAATAGCGCGTGGCTGCACATCGGCATCTCTCTCATACTCGCTGCATATCTGTCTCGACTTAGTTTACATTCTGCGACAAGCCGCTGTTTAACAGAAACCTTGGCAAAAACCTACAAGCAAACTCTGGAATTTCAAGTTTCACTTTTCGGGTTTGCCTTGACAGCATCTGTCAAGGAGGCGGCTGAGATGCAGCCGGATCAAATTCGCCTTCCCCTGCTGTGGCAGAGCTCAGAGGTAATGAGATGCGATACAGATACACACAACAGCCCCCAAATGTGAACAACTCCACTCCGCCTGCTGCAACTTGTGTTTTGCTTCGCGCAACTTTTTTTTTTAAGACTCAAATGATATCATAAAAATAGAATGTTGCTCTTGGTGCAACATGAGAGGAGCAAAAAAATCGGGCAAGCGTGTTTTCATGTTACACGTTCTTCATGAAAGTTTTTCCGTGTCATACAGAGTTGAAAAAAAAATGGTATTTCTAATGATGTATGCGAGATAGAATTCTCATTTATGAGAGACGTCTGCCTGCTTGACCTTCATTCTCGCTGAACGTTCAGCTCAGGCTGGAGGCAGGAGGGGAAAATATGTTGTCCAGTTGCCAGTTCAATCACCTCAGACAGATCATCGTTCTTCTCAGCAGTTAAAGGACAGAGGCGTCTCCCTGAAGGAGGCAGGACGGTTCTTCAGGCTGCAGCCTTGGCAAGCTGGCGTGGGGCCCCAGAGCCCGAGGATAAATCAAAAATGGAGACGCACAGTAAGACGGATGAGTTGGACCCTTCAATGAGGCAAATGGTGTCACTGTAAAATCGGGACGTCTTCCTTACTGAGAAAACGTCGCCGTGAGGATTCCCATGGAAACCTTGACGCAAACTGCCGGGTAGGGTTTTTCAAAAGGGAGCCCGGCTGGGAGGCGCCGAGCTATTGTGAATCTGAAATTGGAGCTTCTGAGTCGAGCCCGCTTTGTCTAAAACGCGGGCTCATCGATCCAAACAGCGTGAAACGCCGCAATAATGAGGAGGAAGTGCTGATGCCCACTGTCTCTCTGCACGACTCTCAGTATCTGATCTCCACATGCCTCCATTTTTAAATTTTAGTTGAGGCACTCATCACGCACACACATAGACACACACACACACACACACACACACACACTGAGTCAGACGTGCCCACGCTGAGAAAGGTTTACATCCTGCCATCAACTAACTAGATCACAGAAGGCTCACAAGAGGGTGACTAAAATAGAAATTGATGCTTAAAACAACAAAAAAACAAAACGTGAACTGTGAAACTGTTTACTGCACTATTGCCCACTGTTGTACTTTTGCACACAATTTACACTTAATGATAGATTTGGGTTTATATGCTACCAAAGAATTCAACTCACTGAAACTTCTGCAAGTGTTTTATGATGCAAACAATATCTAATGGCCACTTTTCGTATCTGATCTCACCCAATTCCCTATTAAGTCTGGAAATTTAGAAATGCTTATACGAGGTTAAGCAGTTTCCTTTTTAACTGACGAAATGTTTTGTGTGTGTTGTGTCAGATATGGGACTTTTAGACTTTTAGATCATAATCCTCCTATGTTCAACTACCAAAACATATCACGCTAAGTAGTTTTTAGCTTTTTTCCATAGATTTAACATGTTGTTTGTGATTAGTATCTTTTTAACTGGTGCGAATAATCCCACATATTATATGACCATAATTCACTAAAGATAAGTATGTAACCTTACAATTCAAATCACCCAAAAACAAACGTCAACATCAAAACCAAAAACAACACTGACCGTCCTATTATCTGGTCTATTTTTCAGCCAAGAAAATCGCAACAGTCACTGAGTTTCTGCTGCCTCTTTCCAACAACAACCTGAACTCTGTGTCAGTCACAATTCACCTAATTGGCGTAAAACCTCCTTGTCATTGTTTACATCGTTCCATACAGACATTTAGGTTTTTATTTGGAATGTGATGCAGAGCAACAGCTGGAGAGTGATTGTAAGGGTGCAAATTACTGACAGAATGGGAAAGTCGTATCAGCGTTTGTGGCAGACAGAGGATGTTCAGACTCCGAACTGGAGGAGGAAGGAGCAAAGTAGAAGAGAGGAACTTTCATCTCTGCCAATGAGGGCAGAAACTTTCTGCCAGCATACTGATGCACCAGTCTTGGATCCTCGCCTTGTGATGGAGAAACATTGGAACTATTTGTGTGTTCTGACTTGGTTTGTCATTGATCCGCTCTGGCTCGTCGCTGGAGCAGCTGAAAAAGTTTTGTCTCGCTGAGCAGGAATAGACGCCCCCGGCTGAAATATTCCACCCTGGCAGGTGACAGAAATAAGCCATTGGACATCATCACTCTAACGAATGCATGCTTACAAAAAAAAAAAAAAAAAAGGATAAATAATCAACCCCATAAAAAGATAAACCAAGCAAGTGACTGAAATTCCCAAGACAATTGACCGAAATACAGAATGAGGAGATAAAAAGATGATGAAAAATGTCACTAATTACCCATATTAGAGTCCAACCTCGTGTTCGGTGGTTGGCCCACACAGGGTTAAACTCTCCTACGCAGAAACAAATTAGCATGAATACTCAGTCACTGCTCAATAATTGCGAAGCTGACACAAATAACGAGCGAGCGGGGTGAAATATCAAACTATATTGATTGCTTAAGCGTAGAACACAGCACAGAGGTTCCAACATTTCTAAACTTATTAGCAGTTCAGCATCTGACACAGTCAAGAGGAAGTTTTATAGCAATTGCGGTCAGGCCCCCACCGGCAGCGCAAAATCGATATGTTTTGAATTAATGAGGAGCATAACGAGGCACTTAAAACAGTCCACTGGAAATTTCAAAGGCGCTGTCTTCATTGGCAACAATAAACCGAGAGGACAAAGACATCACACCCTGAAATTCACACTGAAATTCGTCTTAGACGGTTGAAAATACAGGACATGACTTTTTTGTGGATGTTGCTGCTTTTGCTTAAGCGTGGTGGACCTAATATACAGTATGTCAGGAAGGCGATGGATTTATGACGAAAAGCAGCATTGAGTCTTGAGACTATGACACTAGTGTCTAACCTACGCAACAGCTCATTAATATGACATTTTGAAATAAACCGACATTATTGCCAAACAGGTCAAAGCACCTCATTTACCAGGTCAAGTATCTACACCAAGGGGCAGGAACCTTTGGCCAGCGAGCCATGTTCGGAGTAAAGGTGCTGAAACGCTTTGATGCATGCGTCGTGCTTTCATTTCTATGGAATGCTGGTGTGAATGACTCTTTCGGTGTGAAAGGTCCCCAACCCTTTATCTACACCCATACCCACGATTTTGTCTTTAGCCTCCAGGATATTGTGTAAAACCTGATGTCCCCACCTACATATTCGCGTCCATATTTTGTATTCAGGGGACGATGTTTTGAGCAGGGAGGGATGCCGAGTATTCTGTTCTTTCGCCCAATGTCTTCTCTCGCATTTTCGGACTCCCAGCTGTTTATTCCATTGTCCTCTTTCCTTGTGTGGCCATCCCCTTAGAATTTCTTGTCCTCCGTTATACATTGTCTTCATTTTCCTCACCTCATTGTCATTCCTCTGTGTCTGTGTGTGTCTGTGTATGTATACATACATTTTCCTTTCACATGGTCTTGTTGGGCTCCTTGGTCTTTTGTATGTGGTTCTATATTCCAGGTTCCTGAATGCACCACACCATGTGGTTTCACAGTTGGGATCCGTCTATGGTGGCTCTGTTGCGTTATTGTCTGTTGTTCCCGTTGCTACCTTGCTGTATTAACTCTTTCACTGTCAGCATACAATATTTCTATTTTCAGCTTTTTGCTGGATTTTGAGTTGTGCGGCAGATATTTTCTTTGATGGGTTTGCGCACTTTGCTTTAGTCGGTTGCAGGAATGTAACTGCGTTTCAGTATTATCTTCAATTTAGTTCTGCATTGGTACCTCACCTTCAAGCACCAATAGAAAGTGCAATGTTGTGTTCGGTATTTTATTACGATGAGCGGAGGGACGGATGAGCAGCTGCGATTTTTAGCATCACCACTACATGAAGGACTGACTGAGCCACTGCCAAGTCAGAAGATTGACACAGTGTTCACTCCCTTGAAATAAACCTGAGACTGATTTCACAAGTTTAACGCCATCCCTCTCCTCCCGAGGCTGTGTAATTTCTGCCATGAGCAACAAACTTTGTTTGGTAAATGTTAGCGAGCTGTGATGGGATCCATCTTCCCCGAAGCAGATGTCTCCTTTGCTACAGTCAGAGTGCTAAACATGGGATAATACAAACTTTAATGAGTTTAACGCAAACTTTGTCTCACTCGCTCACAGCTGCGTTGCCTCCGAGTCACAAATCAATCCATTATTATAGGTAAACCAACTGCAGAGGGATGGAACTGTGGTCATTAGCGCTGACAAATGGAAATGCTTGGGGATCCTCAGTAATTCATCTGGAAATGAAAAATGCACACCCACAGCCTAAGAGGAGGATGTTTTTGGACCCTTGTTTCAGCCTGTACATCCAAAAACACTTCAGGTATTTGTGAGGGATTACTGCAAACGCCTAAACACACTGTCACAGATATGCCATAAAGAAAAGTACTTAGATATTACTGCGATCAGATGTTGAAGGCTGGATAGCATTTTGTGTTACAAATAAATTGTTTGTAAATATCAAAACCACCTCTAACATTGAAATGAAAAAGGAAAATATGAGGAGGACAAACAGCAGGTTGAAGAGAGCTCCAATATTTGCACCCCTGATGTCGCAGAGCGATCACGATGATGGCGGACTTTTCCAGGATTACAGCAGAAATCCACATAAATCATATTATGTGGCCCAACTCTCAGAGCCCAGGAGCGTCTACAAGACTTGCTCTCTCCCGCGCCGAGTCTGACAGACAGCAAATTTAGCTGTTGCCTCTAGAACCGCATCTCTTGGGCGCCAGGTGACAGATTTTTCCAGTCGTGGCCAAAGCTATATGGGGCTTAATTTAAGCTGGAGCCGGGGCTTGTTGGGGAATACACGAAGAAACCCGATGCTATTATCCGAGGCTTCTGGACGTTGTAATGCTGTCAACTGAAGCAAATCACATTCACCCATCATGTTTCTTCCCAGTAATTTATCTGGGACTCTCTTCTCAGTTTCCAGTGCAGCCTGAAGACATCGCAGGCACAAGGGCTCTGTAGCTCGCGGCTACGGCTCTGCAATATTGAGCTCAAAAGTATTTTGACTTGCTAATGGAACTAATATTCTGGATCATAAATAATACGCCGATCATCTAAATACTATCGCATACATGCATCTATTATGAAAATGGAGACCTTAAGTGTGAGTGGTAACACAATTCAGACGCTGCGTCCTGAGAAAAAAGTGCTTTTATACACCTTTTCCTGTTATGTGATCTACGCCAGAGAAGATCAATGTTATCGCTTGGAACACAGCAAGACCTAACCTTTGAGGTCTGCTGACACTAAACCCTTAAGAAACACAAAATGTCACAAACTTCCACAGACACCATGGTACATAACAACTAGTATGAGCCCGTTAGCAACTGCACATTTACTGATCCAGACAGAAATTCTGGAAATTTGGAGATCCTTCACTTTAAGGTCTTATCTGTCCTAAATCTTCTCAAACATTCAGTATAACCTTCAAATTACACGTTTCATTGCTTCATCCATACATGGTTTCAATGTTGTTACCATCTACAGCAAGTGGACCTTTGTCTGCAGTCACCAACGAAAAATGTCAAAAACTGCGAGGACATTTATTGTAGCACCATGAAATATTTGGCCATTCCGATAGTGTGTAGTTCTGTTTCAAACTCATCAATGTGTGATTGTGAATGTGTGATGATTGCAATTGATTACCGGTATTTCCAAACTAAGAAACCTTTAGGGCAAATTACATCAAGTATCGAAGAACGCCTCTGCAGCAAAATTCCAAACTACTGTAGCTGTGACGTCTTACTGAGGCATTAACTGTGGGCACTGACTTTACGAAGTAATGTGCTTTACTGTCTGTTTGGCTACAAATGAGCTCACCTAGAGTTCAGACTCTGCAATATCACAGCTTCCTCCAAAGCTCCGAGGCAGAGAATTGCTAAATTAGCTTAATGTTTAATTTCTATTGAGGCCTTTTAATAAAACATCTCCGTCACGATTGCCCCTTTTTGGAACAGGGTGCATGAATCCCTACTCTTGTTAGTGTCTGTAAGGCTTATTTTCATATTCGTAGCTTGAATAACAGCAGATAGTAAAAGTACAGCCATGGTCGAGACTGATCTTGACAAGATATTAATCTTGTCAGGGGCGTGAAAAAGAGTGATACGTTTCAATATGGTGTCTGTCTTAAGAGAAGACGCCCGCTACCAGTGAGACGTCTGGCGTGATGTAATGACTGCTCACAGTGACTGATGGACACGACCTGTCCTCTCGTCCCGCAGCTGACAGCCCACAGTCAGAATAAAATATACCAATGACATTACCAAAAGAATTACGGCCCTCTGGGAGGGAAAAGATTGGGCAGTACGGCGCACTGGTGCAGAGTACATGGATCAATGCAAACATATTATTCAAATGGCGACGCAGTGGCACAGGTATCAATAAATTATCAATACAAACTGAGAGAAAATGGAGTTACAGCACATCATGTTCGTTCTCCATTTCATCTGATTTCTCAGTTGTCACAAGTTATTGTGCTTTCATGTGGAATCACAAAAAAACAGTTTTAAGATAGATTACGTGCCTGCCTTCAACATCTACAAGTAAGAAAACAAGGTTTGGCAGATTAGAACTGCACTACTTCTTAAATCGACGTTTTTTTTTCAACACCACTGTATTTCAAAAAAGACACCTGGGACTTCTTTTGTAACTCAAAGTACAGATTCAAATTAGTCGTTCCACGGTGAAAAAGTCTCTCCTGTGCTCAACTGCCCGGGTGCTCAAGGTGCCCAACAACATTTTGTTTCTTACTCATGGGCACTTCGACATGAGGAACGCCTGGTATCAAACCCACAGCTGATTTATAAACTCAGCATTAATGATCACAGATTGATGAATTATGCACCCTATTGTACATTAATATGTTATCATGTCATTTTATCTACATCTATTCAAAAACCATTTTTCCCCCCTTTTTCGACGCTTTCCGACGTTAACAGATGGAATTTTTGATTCTAGAAGTATAAGTCACATGTAAGGAAAAGCAAACAGGCTGCTGTAATCAAATGTCTTCAATCTTCTTCAAACTTTGTTTATTCACTGATAAAAATCTAGTATGATATCTTAATCAAGGACTTGTGAGGAACAGACAAGAGAAACCAAGACGAGGTGGAGAGGAGAGAAGCATCTGAGTGAAGAACAGAGAATGCGAATCATCATCAGCGTTTGTCACTGTAACTTTTACACCTTCTAGAAGTAAATAGAGACAAAAAAAGGTACGATTTCTGGACAAACCCGAGGGTGCCGCAGTGCACGTGGCGTCTTCCTCATTTTGACACAAGCCTTGCTTCTCCCCGTAATTAAAGTTGTGGGGAGCACGGGAAGCAATGGCACATGCGGCGTGCAGCAATCATCAGCCAGTGTGAAAAGATGTGTATTATTTTTTCAAATCCAGGCATCTATGGCTGCGGGATCAAACGTAAACATTAGCTTGAGGTGTAAAAAAAAAATAAGAAAGCCCTTGCAAAGCGAGAAATGCAACAACTCGACCTGCACTTGAACTAACTGAGCATTTGAAGCCCCCCAAGGCACAGGAAAACATGGGGAGAAATCTCATTAGGCCTAATAATGCACCTTTTTTTAAATTTTTTGCATACTATCCTGTCACAGTGAAGAACACGAGGATCCCAGCGCTCAACTTTGTGAGAAAAAAGGAACCTGAGGAAACAAAGACAGCTCACTCGCCTTGGCAGCATTGAAGTTGGTCCTTCAAGAAAAAAAAAAGAAAAAAAAGCTGCCATTCTGCAAAAAAAAAAAAAAAAAAATCCCACCAAGGGAAAAAGTTAAAGTGAAAGTGCTCGAAACAGCAATATTTTTGTCCCACATGTGTTGGATGGAGGCTCTTGTATGAGACATGTATTCCGAAGAAACGTCTCCTCAATATAAAAATAGACAGCTCATACTTGACTGCATGTTAGCAGACAGAGGACAACCCCCACACGCACACGCATGCACACACACATACACACACACACCCACGCACACACACCCACGCACGTACACACACTTCCATAAATACTTTTAATACTGTTTTGTTAATGGAGCTAAAATGCACAGCGTGATTCTGTGGTAACGTCTGGAGCGGTTTTGGCCAAATGTTGTACCATTAAAACCTGTTTAAATGCTGCTATATCTCCACTGCGAGTCATGAAACTCAAGCTGTTTTCTCTGCTGAAAGGAGGGACGGGCTTGATGGACTGGTGAAAATGTTTGGTTTGATCTCGTCGAGAGGCAGCAGAACAGCAGCTTAATAAATCATTAAGATGCGTGTGTGATTCAAATCTTTCCGTGATGTGGCGGTACAGAAGAGACGAGAGGGAAAACACAGAATATTGTGGACTCGAGGTCCTCAAACTGGGTAATATATAAGCTGCACATGTTGCTCAAACAGCTTCTGAAGTCTGGCGGAATTTGACTGTAAAATGTGATGTACCAGCAACATAATTCATCACTGATGGAAAAATAAACTCGAACATGGATTTCTGACGTCAAAAACACCGTGGACAGATAAACTAAACTCCAATGCCGGTGCTCTTTTTTTTATCTGCAGACAATTCCAGAACATGCCCCTAAAAGAACATCTGATTTACCATCAACCCGAAGCAGGTCTTATTTCTCCTGTGACAGTATGATAATGCTGTGACATACTTCTCAGGAGAGGAAATGTGTGTAAAAGCTTGTCAAAACGTAGAGCATGTGTCAGGAGCGGCACGGCAGATGAACCCACAGTCCCCAAACTGCCCGCAGGGTCCGAACTCTCTGCGAGACCTCATCAAGAGAAAAGCTCAAAAAAAAAACCAACCTGTCTTTGTCGAGTGTTTCACATTGACCCGAAATAGAAAGAACAGAGGCAATCTGCATAATTCATGGTGTGTTGTGACAGACAAAAGCCTTATTTTGATCAGAATGATGTGGCGTTTGCAGAAACAACGCCACCAGCAACACCAACGAACATACTTGTCCTGAAGATTAAGTATTATTGTCTGTTTTTGCTACAGACTCCACATCAGGAACAATGATATATTTGATATTCATGTGTCACAATGCAACTTGGGTCCTGATCCGACACCATGTAAATTAAGCTCTACGATCCTTGATGCCAATATCCACACTTCTTAATGCATAAACGGGATGCATCGTGAAACTGCTGAATCCGAGTGAACTGTCATGATCTTTAAGTGCATGCGTGATCTTTTCCCCTAAAGCTTAATGGGTCAATATACCATAAGATACTGCATCATGATTAAGGCTGTTGTTCGGAAATAACAGAGTGGGGGACTAAAAGGAGAACCTAGTAAAACCAAGGGAGGGGCTGTTTATTTAGCAGTAGTGCTTCTTCAAACAACGAGCAATAGTTCCTGCCAACCAGCCGGTGGCAGGTCCTATAAATAGCAAAATAACTTCATAGTGTCATGAAAACGCACCTTTGTCTGAAAATTGTGTGGAAAGTGTAAATATCAATACTTAAACTAGAGAATTGATTCTAAAACAGACACAGCAGATGTGGGAAGTCTCTCTCTTTACGAATCGATCTGCTCATCGCTAACATTTGAGTTTGAAGGTAAATCAATTCAAGCAAGTATGATACATTTCGCGATTTGTATGTTTTTCGCCTCGACTTCGTTATCTCTTGCTGTACTGGAAGTTTGTGCAACTTCAGTTACTTTATGCACCATACGAGAAAATGTTTTCCTGGGGAAGGTAGTTTTTGTGCATCGCATCTGGAAAAAAAAACAGGGCGCACGCATTGTCATTTTCATCACCGCCACTTCTGTCGCCTCACCTCCCATCTATAACCCGATTCAGTCACATTTGACAGCAGAGTGAGACGGGAGAAGAAACGGCGGAGAAGAGAGGGAAGGAGGAAGAGAGACTGAGCAGGGCACATGGGGAGGGCGACGGGGGGGTGTAAAGACATGCCCCCACACAAAGCAAATACTGTTCCTGTCTCCTCTCTGCTGCTGCTGAGAAATGTGTAAAGATTTCAGGTTGTGGGTGGCGGCTTCTTTTACACATAGGCCATTTTTATTCCTTTTTTTTTCTTTTTTTCACCACCACCAGAACATCGTTATGAAGCACAGATATCATCAGATGTTGAGAATACATTTTTTTTTCTTTTTAGTTGATGATGTTTATGACTTAAGCCAGAAAAACTTCTATCTTCTCTCAGATTTCTTTTGCAAAAATTAATCGATTTTCAAAATAAGAGCTCATGTGCTTCCCTTCCTTTTTTCTACCATGGATATTGTTTTTTTTCCCCATTTTGTAACACCACTGGAGCATCGCTATCAAGACCCGATAATCAGATGTAAAAAAATGTTCCATTTTCTTTTTAGCTAGACAATTATTACTAAAGCCAGAGAGACGATTATTTCTCAGAGTTTTTTTTAGAAATTAACTAATTTTCAAAATAAAATTTCTTTTGTTTCCTATATTTTTTCTCAGCGCCGGCAGATTGCGTTGTGTGGAAAAAAATGGTCCCCCTGAGCTCCGTTTCCCTCAGCATGCTGCTGCAGTGCAGGCTGCTCCGTCATCATTGATTGTTACTTTCTTGATTTACAGCAATCACCATCCCGAGAGGTGTGTGAGAAAGCCTGCATGACCAATGGCTAGGTTGAGGGCATTGATGGACTTTAGATTTAAATCTCCTCTGATTGGCCATAGTACGAGAAGAATTGCTGTCCTTTCATTTCCAACACTGCCAGACCATAATCCAGAAAGAAGGATCTACGATCAGAGAAGTCGCATTCATCTCATATCGATTTGAACGCCATGATTTCCACTGAATCATATATAGTATGTCACTCTACTTTAGGTCACACAGCGCACTGGCTGATGAGTTACACATCATGTGCTTAAAGATTTTTCTGCAAGACAGTGTCTCATATTTGTTTCTAATCTACAAGATACTTGCGTCAGATTGAATTGGGGACAAATGCAAATTGAGCAACGAGCAGGCAAAAGACGGTGGCCGTGATCTACTATCTACTGTTTACCAAACCACTCATGTTCATTTCCACAGTATTCACGCTCCCTCAAAGCTAAAAAATTGAAACGAAAAAAGGGACAAAGGACACTCATCTGACAGAGTGAGTTAGGATCAAATCTGTGACATTTGTCTCAGTTTCAAATTCGCAATAGAGCCATCCAATGTTGGTCTCTTTGTGCCTCGATTGCGCTGTGTGGGTGGACACAGGTTTGAAAGAGATAGAATCACATTGAGCACATATTGGACAACCTTAAGGATGCAAAATACTTTTTGTAAGTGTCCTAACATTTGTACATCTACAAATTACTGTGCGTTTTTTAGATCTGGGATTATTGAACAGTTGCCATAAGAAGAGCTCTGGGGGAGGCTGAGTGATGTCGCCCCATGCAAAGGCCATCTGGCTGACTCAGGCTCCTGCACTGGGACCACAGGCACCTGGTAAAACTGGCAAGGCAGGCCTGGCCTCCTTCCAGATATGGAGAAACAGCACTTTGATTGGGATGGAGCCACTCGGTTAGGGGGTCCTTGGGTTGGAAGACTGAAGTAGTGATAGGGACTTTAAGGGACATCCGAAAGTACCTTGAACACACATAGTTTAATTGGGACAAAAGATTAAACTATTTGAAAGACATAATTTCAATATTAGGTACCAACACGGCTCTTGTCTCAGCATTGATATGAGTCTGGAAATTGTATTTTTTTGGGTGGGGTTTTTGCATATAAAAGCATCTATACATTACTTTAAGTATCAATCAGGGAAGATCATTGATGAGCAGAACCTCTTCAGGCAATGAGAACTCTGTAGACTTTCTGAATTTATTCCTTCTTACCGCCTTCCTCTGACTTTGGGTGCCGTGTGTGCTTAAATTTGAATACGGTTGTTAACCAAGCAAGGAATGTTTTCGTTCCCAGAGCTCCCCTCTCATTTAAAGCAAGTGAGAGAGTGTCCAACTGTCAATAAAATGATTTCTGGATACAGCTCTGCATTTGTAACCATGGTAACGCTTTAAAATTGCCTGTTCATGCTCAAGCATTTATAAGTGATATCAAGAACTTTTAGGGGAGATTTGTGAGTGTACCTGTGCGTTGACTGAGTGAGCTCATCATTGACAATCCAAATCAAAGTTACAATGTTTGAAATTATTGTTAATACAAACACAAATGCACTCTCTACAACATATACATGAGGTGACACTTAGCCTAGAGAGTGTGAGTTCTGATCCGGGTGGTGAAAAATATGCCTAATACCTCGTGCAGTTTCCAAAAAACATTTTAAGACTAAACAATATGACCCATGCCCCACACCTTCAAACTACCTTTCACTCCCTTGGTGTCACAGCAATCTCCTCTCTACAATAAAACATTAAAATCCTGAGCTGGATCAGATCTATTTTCTCAGCACCACAGAAACCCATCATCAGACATGCTCTCCACAGGAGCGAGAGGTAAGCGACTTTGTAGATGTGAAGTCCCAACTCTTGCTCACACAACGGCGATCCGATAGTACTGCCTTCTCTCAGACAACTCGACTGCAAGGGAGCTTGATTTCTTCTTTTCCTCCTCCTCATGAGTGTGATCCCTGCTCCGACTGTCTGTCCTCATCATCATCCTTTCATTCCCTCGACAAACTTGTCACCAGGTGAATGAATTAATTATCTGCTGCCTTCCCGAATTCTTCCTGAAATACCTCTGGCACCATCCAGTTAAAGTGCTCGAGCCTTGTTCGCTCTTGTGCGCCGCAATCTCGAATCACAGCAAATACAACAAAACTAAATAAAACATCAACCAAAAATAGCTTAACATTTGTTCTGTGGTCATGGAGAGTGGGAGATAAGGAACAAATACTTGGGAGAACTGTCAAAGGAACGTGGCCGAACCAATTCTGCCCAAGTCAGAGATGTAATTTCACATTCATGGCAAATAATGTGATTGGCGATGACATGGAATGACTGACTTCTAAAAGAGGAATATACTTCTTAGCTGGCGTAGGCATGTCAGTAGCTGTACTGCAGATATTTTCTGTTGTTTACCTACAGCAACAATTCTGAACAGCTTAATGGCACCAAATACACTTCTACACTTTACACAATACACTTTACTTCGCATCATCGGTAACCACAGCAGCTTTTCAGATTTTTTTTTACAATTTCCTAATCACTGCACTGTTATTGCTATTCCATATAATCCTGCCACTGAAAATCCTGAGGAATGAATACAAAAGGAATGCAAGGTCAAAGTGCCCACAGGGGGCTCCGGAGGTGGCAGCACGAGAGCTGCCAGCCTCTGGTGGAGTTAGCAACACAAAGAAAAGTGGGAACTGCGTATCAAAAGCGGGAAAAAAACATTAAATGGCAGAAATGTTTTTTAGGTTCAGAGGTGTGAGCAGCTACGCAAAGAACAGTCTGCATCTCAAGGAACGTTCCAGTGACCTCTTGTACAAACCTGAACCTATAACAGAAGTTGTAGTGATGATATGCACGTGGAAGGGAAAAAACAAAAACAAAAAAACCCTCAAGTCAACTATACAAATAGCAACACACCATAGATGAGCATCATGTAACAGGTGACATCTGGAAAATGTAAACAGGTTTTCGGTGTCTACCGAGGAGCGATGGATGTTTTATTACTATGATTCAGCGGCCGAGCTGAAGGTGCCTTGTCACCTACTCATCTTTGCAGCACGGAACGAGCTGCGATGGTTACATGCTGTCGTCAGGAGCCATGAGCCAGATAGCTGTGCCGATCAAAGCATTGTCTGAGGGACACATGGTAATTTTCCAGTGTGTGTCAAGGTTGACATAAACATACTCAGACACTGCCAGATGTGACAGGCACTGTATGTCCAGATGTCTTCAGCCTGGTGCCTCAAGTTTTTTTTCTTTTGAAGAATAACTTAATTCACAGATGGAGCCTGCCATGGAGGAAGACAATGTTTTGACAACATCACTGATTCAAAAGCACGCTGACACCTTTTGTGCTCTTAGAATCGGATTTTGATCAGATGATTCTGTTGAGTCTTTTTAAATTACTTCTTGATTTTAGTTATTTAGCTTTTGTCTTGTTTTGTTTGCATGTTGCAACAATGTATCTTTGCATGATGTCTGCTCATATAATCCAAAGATCCTTTCTGTCACCTCTGGTTAGTGCAAAAATTACTACAGCAACAGCAGCTGTGTTTAATGTTTGTATCTCTTTTCTTCCCCCACAATGGTGTGTTGTAACTTTGCTCTGATTTACTGTTCCCAGCCAGAAACACAGACTTCCCTTAGACACTCCCAAAGGGATTATAAAATGACTTATCTACACGATTTGAGGAGCAACCAGGAATCCAAGTCTACCTATCTAAGTCTCAAGATGATGATGACTCCAGTGCCATGCCCCCCTCGTTTACCAGGAGCCAGAAATGAGTGGGACAACTGTGTCCCACTGTGTAACATCGGTTTCTAATTTAAAAACGAAGAACATGTCACATACCTCCTTGTGAGAGTCCACAACATACATTTTCATTTGCTTGGCACTTGCATCTCAACTTAAATCATGAAAAAAGTGTCCCTTTCTGCAACCCTGAGCACTTCCACAATTAAACATTGGCGAAATTTCATGAACTTTTTTCAAAGACAACGTCCTTCAACCAAACATGGGACAGATGCCATCAGAAAAAAAATAGTTTTTAGCACCAACATGTTTTCAACCTTACCCCACCCAGATTAGCAAAGGATTGAAAGGTGAGAGCAATCTTGATGTTCTTCTTCAAACGTTCGTCCAGCCAAGCGTACCAAAGTTTTAACATGCCTTCGTGTGTATTGTAGATCCATCGTCAACCATGTTTACATGGCTGACTGGTGAGTGGTCAATATCTGCACTAGCAATGGTGAGATGACACGTATTCAGATGTCCTCTTGTCGGTTAACTGTTAATATTACAAACAAGATAACAATAAGAAAAAATATTTGTTGCTGCAGAGCAGCACATCTTAAGAGAAAATAGGTTCTTTGGATGTTGGTTTTGATTTCATGATGCTGAAACGGCTCAAACGTACCCAAATTTGTAAGTGTAACAAGATCTTTACTAACAAATGTGGTGCATGACCTGAGAAAATTGAAGCTCCTCAGTTAGATCAAGAGATATCTGCACGTGTGTCCAACATGAATACAAACCATTGCATCATGAATGAGGTATTATCATGAGAAGCATCATGAGAGCTTTAAAAGCTTTTTTTTCATTTCATTGACTTTTATTGAACTCATTAGAATACTTGTGAATTAAAATCTAGGAATTATGTGCACATACATGACTAATTAGTGTGTGGGATGCCACAAAGAAAGACATCAAGTCAAAAGGCTCGATTGTTTCCAGTTGTTCAAAGAAAACTGCCACTCTCACCAAAATGAGTGGGCAACACCCAGTCAGACCAGAACAAAAAACTTTTATGGGGGGGGAGCGAAAGCTTTCATACTGCGTTTGACAGAACTGATTCCAGCATGTGGATCAAACGTGCTCAATTATGTCGACTGACCATCTCATCAGTTTACTTTCTGGGAAGCGAGGAGGCTTCAGAGGCAGAATGTAGAGTCCAAAAAACAGCAATTTAATCCTTATTTGGCACAGTTTGGAACATGGCTTGCATCCTTAAACATCACACTCCCCACGTTATGGAGGTTGAACTTTGTGCTCTTCAGCACAAATTTTACATTCATGTGCACACATGCCATTAGAGCAAAAATGCTGCATCGGCTGGATACATGGATTCAATAAATGAGAATATGTCAATTGCTGAATATGCATGACTTGTTTCATCAGCTTACAAATGGAGGTAAGCCAGGTGAGAAAATGCGTGTATGACATTGATGGTACTCATATGAAGTGTTTACATGCTTCAGTAAATGGGTTCGCAATTTCGTACTGCACAGCTTTTACTAAGAGCTCACTGCCGTCTATTTATGCCGTTTCCGTTTATAATTGTTGTACTTACATTGTGTTCAGAGAACTTATTGCCGCAAAAGGACTGCAAAAAGGTCTGTGCATGAACGTTAAGCTGCTGCCTGCCAACCACGTCAGTCAGTTTCAAGTGGATACGGTGGCAGAGTACATAACCCTAAGAGCTTTAATTGTGAAAAGCCTCTGGCAAGAGTCAACGTTTTATTACTGGCAGCCTAGTGACTCTTAAAATGTCAAGTACATAAATTTTAATGCATTAATAATGGACCGAGACAATGTTTTGTTTTGTTTCTTCCAGACTACAAGCGGTGAGGAGAGGAGTGGGCGAAGCACTGCTCTGAGTTTCAGCAGTGGACTGAGGCTGACCTGGACAGACCTGCAGTTCGGGAGCATTGTTTTTGTTTTCATACCTACATTGTTTTGTACATGTTGCAAATGTATTTGTAGGATGTAGTTTCTATCTGTCCTATATTTCCAGAGTAATGTTGCTTCAGTGCCTGAATGCCCCATAATTGTGCTCCGTGTCGTCCTTCCCTCACCACCCTCAACCATAGCACCTACAGGACCATTAGCCTGCCATCCATACAGGGACATTGGGGCAGTTGAGATGGAACTGAACAACCTACGACTACAGACTAGAGGTAGAGAAAGTAGTATAATGTATGCACAATGTATAGACAAACACCAAGAAAATGAACAGCATCCCATAATGTTTTCTGACATTTCTTTCCCTCTAACTCTGACATAAACGATAAGACACCAATTTCGGATTAGGCTTTAACAGCATTCCTGGCAACCACAGTTGAATTTCGTGCAGTTTTTACAAAGAACATCCAAAACAGCTTCTATGAATGCGATTAAATGAAATTCTCTCTCACTACATAGACAAACCGAGCAAATGCGACGTTGCAAGTCTGTGCTCAAATTTCACAAAGCCAAACACCAAATTAGACCAATTAGCTGGCAAACACGTCCGATATTGGTGCTGCAAACACTGATAGCAAGTCAGGTTTTAATACTGATACATGTGCAGCACAAAAACTCCCCTTTGCTAAATATATGTTGGGAAAAGGCAGATGTAAGATTACAATGATCACGGGCAATAACGCTCAGCCGCCAACGAGATGGGTCTAAGGCCGCCTATACATTCCAACAACACAGGCAGAGTCAAAGGCGGAACAATAATACTATATGACAATGTGGTAATGTTTCTATAATAAATCATGCCCGAAGTGTTTGGATGGTCTGATCAGAAACTCAGTTACTGTCTTCATCTCCCTCTGCCGCCTTACACTGTCTTGTGCTTTCGCCTTATTATTCTCCCCTTATTTCACTCTATAGTCTTGCTTTTCCTCCTGGTTTCTTCTCATATGTTTTTTTCTCTTGTGTTCTCTCTTCATCCTGTCCTCTGTAGTTCCTTTATTTCTGTCATCCCTCACTGTGTTAATGGAGATAAGTGTTGAAATGCTGCAGCCATGATCAGTTTGTGGTATTGATAAAGCTGGTGGTGCTAGCTTTATCAATAGCGGGGGGATTTCTCCTGATGCACTGAGTTTTTCTCTCCTCTCCTCCCCACTCCCTCTCTCCCTCTCTTTCTCAACTGTATGCAGTACATACCTCATTGATGGATGTTACCTATTCAGCTTCTTCCCCAGTCTTAGTGTCCTGTGCTTTATTAACCCGCAGACGGCAGCCTTAACATGACTAGCGATGATCCTGCTCCTGATCGGCATGCTGTGCTGAGATTAAAGAATATCTCCATATTCTTAATTCAAGCTAAATTCAAGCTCCTTTGTGTTTCCGGCAACTTTTTATCAAGACATGTCTCCTTTCATCAAACTTAGTCATGCAGACTACGATGGGCAAGAACCGACTATTGATTATAATTAAGATCACTTGAAGTAGATTTCCATTGTAGCGAAACAAATTAAAACCATAATGGAAATTTGACATCAGCATCACAGCGAAGCTGCTGTATGTGCCAAATACCTCCTGTAAGAAAAAGAGAAATTCACGAATCAGGGGACACAATTGCTCGAGACATCAGCAGAACACCGACAATAGACGCAGTTTTTTTCCTTTGTCTAAATTGTCCCAAGAGACATTTTAGAGGACATTTCACGTGGGACTCTGAGCCCAGTTGTTTATGGTCAAATGTGTCCTGATGGCAGTAAACGCTGCTCACTGGAGTGTAGCTGCAGTCTGCCTGCCTGCTCGCGTGCAGTTTTCTTACCCGAGGGACGAGTTAGCGCACGCGGTGACTTTGCTAGTGTTTGTTGTTTTAATGTGCGTTTCCCCTCCAATCCTCTGATCACTTGAGGATGCGCTAAACAACAACACGTCTAGGAGCAGAGATTAGGAATTTGCCTGCATTTAAAAAAGGATCTTTGTAAAGCCACGAGCCCGAAGCGGCCACGCCTGTCTACAATTTAAGAAATAGTACTATTCATTATGTTGATACTGAACAGACTGAGCCCAGGAATCATTACTTACATCTGCTGTGCTACTGAGACTCACTGGGGAAAATTGCGGCTACTATCGAACAAGGGAATAACAAATCAATTGCATTTTAGATTTTTTTCATGATTAGTACTACCATGTGAATTCAACATTTGAGGTGCAACATTATTCTCTTCAAAAGTTTTCAAAGAATCCTCTGAATAATATCAGTCCCCTGCCTGCATGCAGGTAACTGTGCTCATAAAATAATGACAAAAGCCTCTAAGATATTGAAATATTTGAAAGGGCACAAAACATATGGAAATGTATATGCGCAAGACAATAAAAATCCAGCACTTGCTTTGCATCAGCACTTTATGTGCCTTTAAATCAATTCTGTATTAGATAGTGATGTTGCTATCTTTCAAGTGAAACTTAAAGTTTAAATAATTGATGTCGATGAATGATCTGATTTAACATCTGACTGGATTTCACCTCATGAATAAACATGTGAAGAATTGCTTGGCAAAGAGAGAATCTCAAGTACTGTTGTGCTGTTTTCCCATTGCACTGCCAGCTGTTTGAACAAAATTACATTAGTTTGCTCAAGTAATCCTTTACTTTGGACCAAACCATTCAACTAGCAAGGTATCATTGCCCTTAAATGATGCAAATACAATGTTGACAATGTTTAAGCATAAGATCTCAAAAAACCTGAAAATCGGAATCTACTATACATTTCTTGGCATAATATTCCCTTTCCCTCTCCTCGTTGGTCCCCACCTCTGCTCAGTTAAACATGACTCCTCTTGAGTACACATCAAATTTACATTTCCTGGGGAGGACATTGTAAATGTGAACAGTTAAAAGAACAGCGAAATATACCTCAAAGTTAAGGGTAAAGCTACAACTACGCACAAGAGATGTCGTCATACACACACACAAAAAGCTTCTCCACAGTGTATGGTGCGTTGCTGTAGTGACGTTAAATCTATATGTATCCATACAGTAAATACCATCCAAGGGGAGCAGCTCTCTCTATTGTATGCTGAACTCTAAGTCAATTAACTCATTGACTGGGGACTAGATGAGGTGATGCGCTAATTACTTGTGTAACTATTACAGTGCAACATGGCAAAACGGTACTTTCGCCCCTACAGAGGTCACAGTTTTCTTGGCTGTTTTTGATGTGGAGAGAATATAAAACTATTCCATAGTAACGGTTGCCAAGCTGACATAACCTAGAGTGGAATCGATACATTGCACTCAATTGCCATGCTTGACAAAAAAAAAAAAAAAAAAAAAAAAAAATTTT
>OMPJ01008822.1:0-27476 GCA_900312935.1 Carapus acus | reverse complement strand
CGGGCCCCGCCGCGGCGCCCGGCGTCCCCACCCGCCGGGTCACCACTGCCGCTCCTCCCGCTCGGTTCACGCGCACCGAGCCGGGCGGCGGAGCTTCTCGGCTCCGGGTGTGATTTCACCCGCCGGAGCTCCGCGTCCGCGGGGGGAACTTTCACCATCTCCGGCCGGGTTAAGTCACTCGTCCCCGGGGCCGGAGTTTGTTTTTCGGGGCTGACCGTGACCGCAACCGCACTCCGCCTCTGCCTCGGCCGGGAGGATTCCGCCCGATTTAGCGCGCATTCGGCGGCGGCACCTGCGCAGCCGAGCCGCTGATTCCCATCGCTGGATCTCTGCGCCGGGGGCTCGTTTCCAAAAACTCCGCTGCGTGACACAGTCTCAGGCGCAAATATGTCCAATTTCTGCCCGGAATCCTGCGGGCGAAACTTCTTCCCAGGCTGGCACGACCTGCATGTTATCTCTTGTTTGGTGCCTTGAAATAAATTGAGCATCGTCAAAAGCAAAAAGCACTTTGGGAGAAATGTGACGCTCCGCTTCATCGTCGGTGCCGGAGGATGAGATTCCTGCTCTTTTCTTCCTCTCCTCGTCATTCTCATCCTTCTTTTTCCTCCCTGGGTGGAGATTTTAGCCGCTCTGTCGTGGAACTGCCTCGCAAGTTGTGGCGTTGCCCAAATGCGGGTTTGCTGAGGGGGGGAAAAGTGCTGGTGAGTCTAAGTGGTCCAAGTTGAAGGATTTGATGAAATGAAGCCCTGTGCGTATTGGAGGAGAGGAGGGGCAGAGCATCCAGACGGAGAGATGGGCGCCATAACACCGCAACTTACTTGATATTTTGTGCCATATGTGGAGGGGCAGAGTTAAAGCTGCCTGGGATACACTCGCCTCTCCCAGGCTCCCAGGCTGAGTGTGTGTGTGTGTGTGTGTGTGTGCGCGCGCGTGTGTGTGACTGCTCCCTTTCTCCTCGGCTCACCCTGATGCTGATACTAATCACCTGGCTGCTTAAGGAGTAAATCATCATCCATTTCTAACATTCGAAAAAATAAAAGTGAAGCCATTCGTGGGCTCCGATGACAAACTTAAGTGTGCGTAATGACGCACAGGATTGTGATGTGCGACTTTGTATCCCATGTAGCATCTCAGAAGCCTGAGCATTTTTTTTATTTATTGTGTTTTTGTTTTTTGTTTTCATTATTTTGAGAGAGAGAGAGAAAGAGATTCAGAGCATCCCCAGCTCGTGTCCGTCCCCACAGGCGGCACGGAGGAGTGATCTCTCTCATAATGTGCTCTGCAGCTTTGTGTGTCCACTGGCTGCAGGTTGTGTGTGTGTTCTCCTGTGCACAAAGCCACACGCACATGTTCACAAATCACTGCAAACATTGGGGTCGTGCTTCACCTTGAAGGGGGGGAGGAAAAGGAAAAGTGAATGGAACAGGTGTGAGAGAGCATTTTGTTTTGGGGGGGGGCTCCATCATCACACATGAAAATGAACAAAAATGAGATTTAGAGAATAACATCTCAAGCTGTTTCATGCAAAGTAATACACTGAAAGCGTGCTGGTGTTTGTAGGATTTCCAGTTTTATGCATTTAGATTAAAATCCTCTTTTAACCCTATGATGCACACGTGGGGTCAAAAATGCCCTTAAGGCTTGTTACTCTTCAAAATATTCATTAAGAAAAAATGTAGAATATTCATACTGCAGGTATTCCTCATTAAATATGTTTGTGATATGAGGCAATATTTTTCTTTATGAACCCGTGGATGCACAACCAACCAATGCCTACACTTTTCCATGAGTGGGGTCATTTTTGACCCCATTTGAAATTCTCAGAATATCGAGAATTTTCTCAAAATGAATGAAAAAATTTCAGGAAAATTGTCATGTCACAAATGTGTTTCATGAGGAAGACCTGCAGTATGAATATATTACAATTTTTCTTTATAAAGACTTTGAAGGATAACAACACCTCAGGTCATTTCTGACCCTACATGTGCATCTAGGAGTTTGTTTTCATTCATTCTGAGAAAATTCAGCATATTTTGAGAATTTTAATTGGGGTCAAAAATGACCCCACTTGTGGAAGTGTGTAGGTACTGGTAGGTTGTGCATCCAAGGGTAAAATTTTAAGATCAAATGTGTGAGATAGAGCATGTAAATAAGACCCTGTGCAATTAAAAAGCATCATCTCCTCAGGAGTGTACACACAAGCTAATTATCAATTATGCATCGGAGCATTGGTGCTCGTACATGCAGACGTGGTTCCATGCATGGCTGAGCCCTGTTGATGCATCTGAGTGCAGCAGCAGATGCATTTCATAAACAGGGTTTGAGGATGTTTGCCTCTAAAGAGGTTATTGTAGGATAAGTGTTGCTACTTTTCCGTTATTCTGATGTGAATCTGCCCAAGTGTTTTCTCCTTGGGCTTGAGGGGTGATTTACAAATCTTGTAATTTTTCATACACTTTTAGCTGGATATTGCTAATTGGGCGGAGTTGTTTGAGATTATGTCGCAGTCAGGGAGCAAACAAGATGTTATTATTTCAGAAGAATGTATTTGTGTAAAATACTGTGTATATAAGAGAGTGTGAATTCCTTCTCGTTAACCGTTCGTCCAAAATACGAATTTAAAATCAACTATTATTTACATTTCTATTAAACATGTTGTTTTGCAGTTGTATCAGTGGCTCAGCTCACATTGATTAGGGTCACCAAAGGATAAGACGACTTAATTATTGCTGTTGTTTTTAAAAGATGGAGGGTTTTTCCATTGGGTGAAACAGAGTCACAACACACAAAGTGAAATAATGAATTCAGACATTTGCGGTAATGAAGTGAAATGAGGGGTGTTTGTGTCCCATTTGACCGTTTGTTATTTCCTGAATGTGTCAGCCGCGGAGGACTATCAACATAACACACACGCACAACTCAAGAATTTCAAGAGATAGTAATCTCTGTAATACGTGCGTTTTTATTTTACAACGTTTTCAAAAGACTGTATCTTACTTACGTGTTTACATATATAAGGGCGAAGTGCCTGGCTCTGCTTTAACATCCTTGTGGACTTTCAAGTCAGAATATCAGAAAATGTGTTTTAATTTGCCTGGATATTGTTGCATATATGTGATAGTCCACATTGTTGTTGCTTTTTTTTATTTATTTTTTTTTATAATAATGTTCCCTGCGCCTCCAGCAAAGTGCAGGTACTGAAGAGTGTCGAGTCAATCAGCATTCAACAGATGAATTGGTGTGTATCAATGATGCTCCAATGAACAGGGAAAATATGGCTGTGTGAGTGACATCTATTTACTCACAACGCTGCGGCGTGTGCATGTGTGTGAGAGTGTGTGTGTGTGTCTGCTGTCATATAGTCCGACGTTACATCACCTTTCCCCGTGCTGTAACTCACCATCCTAACGCAGGTAATCGATGTCCCGCCGATGGCAGAAATTGATTTTTGAGATTGTAGCTGCACGCACCGCCTAACTCGTCTGATTTGTAAACTGTCTCCGGGATGCACAGCAAGGCAGAAATCAAAGTAAGTAAAATTCGAGTAAACACTCTCATGCAGTGTGGGGAAGGGGAGCCGACGTTATATCAAGGAGGCTTGGATAGTTGAAGGTTTACGGTTGGAAATACTGCGTGAAAACTCCCCTTTACTCTCCAAATTGTCCTCCCCGTCCTGCTCCCTGAACTGTGCCAACCAGTGAGGTGCAGTGAGGTTCAAGGCTGGTGAGGTACTGACACCCTCAAAATCTGATTTTGGATTTTGAAAAATCTGCAAAAAATCTAAACTAATGGAAAAATAAATCAAACTATCAAATAATTTTTTTAATTTTAGATTTTCCCTCTTTCCATGACCACAGGTGAGACACTGCCTCTCTTGTCTCCCCTGACTGCACTTCAGTAGCATCAACCAAGGTTCTTCTGTCAGAGACAAAATTTGAAGTTGGCTATAGCTACAAGTTCATGTTCTTGCGAATCGCTGCAACTGTGGCATTTTTGAGTCCCATCTGTCGATACATTCCCTGCCAAACCGTGCTTCCAAAACAATATGTGAGGATACAGGCAGAAGGTGTAGGCAACATTTCTATGAAACAACAACAATACAATGTCAGAACAACAATGCAATATATATCCTACAGAAAGAGACCGATTGTTTGTTGTAGACGGCTTCTCCAAACCATGACCTGCATATCAAGGTTGGCGCACGTTTGCCGAGTTGAACAGCAACTTTGTGCGTTTTGTGAAGGCTGCTCCGTTACATAAGCATTCTGCTTCTGAAGAGGTGGGAGTTGTTTAGATGTTGTCGATGTTGCTGTCTGGCCTCTTAAACTAAACAGGTCTCAGAGCAGCACAATAAGTTCAATTCATCAACTGTTCAAACGAAGCAGTGGAATGAAAGAGACAGGCAGTTACAAGAGAACAAGGTCAAAACATCTCCGAGCTCCACCAAAACCTGGGAGTCACGGCCTTCACACACAGTTTCATGAGCACAAACTGAGGTAATACTTGAGAAACACTTGGTTGGTTGTTGAGAGATGTGAGCGGCGTCCATGTGACATGGGGGGCTGCCCAACTTGTCCCCGCGTGGAGACAGCCATGACCTTAGATGCCACTCTGGAATAGTTAAAGTCAACATCTTGGATGGAGCCCAGCCGCCCTCAGCTTCGTCTGTCACTTGATGGCCAGAGGAGAGTTTACTGCACATTGTTAATACAGCTGGAGCGATTGAACGTGCAGCATGAACTTAGCCAAAAGATGAGTGTCACATTTATCAAATGTGGATCTGAAAGGAGGCAAACCGGAAAAATCGGAAATATTTCGATGTTGAAACAGAGAGTTTGACCTTGGCTAAACTGAAATGTATGATGTTCAAAGCATTTCAATCATCTTCAAATTCTATGTTTCTAAGCAGCTGCACCCACTTGCACCCACAAATAAAAAGGTCCTCAGACGCAGGCATGGCGTCACTCCTCCTCCACGATGATCAGTCTGCAGATTAAACCTCGGTCGGAGGTTTTGCGTCAAAGCATCACCAACAGAGACAATTCACTCTGAAGGGACGGTTACTGGCATAATAAGTATTTGGCAATTTTAAGAGCTGCAGATAGATTTGTTTTTTTGCTTATTTTGGTCCTATATGGCTCTTTCAACATTTTGGGGTTGTCAACCCCTGGTATAGTCCCTCATCATAGTGCCTAATAGGCGTGATCCAGCAAATTCGGAACAAAACTGGAAATTGGATCAATGATAAAAAACAAAAACGCCATGCTACCATTGCCAGGGAGTTCGCAAGACAAAGAAAACACAGATTCAACAATATCTCTGTCCATCTAGTTATTCTCGCCACTGTGGCTTCAGTGTGCTTGACACCCACATGTAGGGCTGGACCCACACTGGAGCACACTCTGCGAGTGTGAGAATCATCTCTCGAGTCAAGTTTGAAGGCTTAACTTCACGCTTGATAAGCTGTCAGGATGCTGTCCCGAGCAAATATCGTGAACATCGGCACCCTGATCGTGATCCCTGGTGGGAAAACAGATGAACAACCACTCCATCTTTCCCCAATCCTGCCCGCTGCTGCTCGCCTGGGGACACCGGCTTGTTATTACTCAGTGCTTTTTATATATTACCCTCACATTGGACTTTACTTTTGTGCATTTCATGTCCCCCACTGTCCAGTTTCCAGTGGTACTTCTGTGTCCAGCTTTAATTCTGTGTCACCGCACTTTCTTTAATCCACTTAGACCAAATGTAAAAGCCACAGATGGATGTTGTCTCCTCGCATCCCATAATAGTGACGGCCCCATGAAGGAGCCATTGTAGCCGGTTGAAATTGAGTTTGTGGGTGAACAAGACTGAAAGACGGAGTGATTTCTGTCTCTATTGAAAGAGACATTTTATTACACAGGGACTTCATTCATCCGCTTTTGGAAATGTGCACAATTGACACACAAAGCTGTCTTTCAGTCGCGGCTCTTACATTCTTCCACCATGTTTTCGCCCCTCAGCTCAACTTCCTGTCTGGAAAATGACTTTTGTTGTTATTCCCCAATAATTTGCTGGTGTTTGACCTTGAATGGCACGTCCACCGTGTGACCAGGTTAACATTTTTTGTTTCATTGTCAAGATAATGACAAGCTGACCAGAAATGACCTGAGGCAGAAATGTTCTTGCTCAATGGCACTTGTGTCTCCTGGTGGTGTCAAGGGCACCGTGGTCATTAATGCATTTCGTTTTCAGACCACTGTTCTGAGTGTTCGGGGTGTGTCTGACTTTCAGAGTGAGAGTAAAGAGTCACGTCCCACTATATTCCACTGAATTCACAGTCTGTCACAAATTCTTTTGTCATTTGTTTATCTGCGTACAACTTCACTCACAAACAAACGCCTGTCGACATGCAACAACACCCATTTATCTCAGTGGGCTGAACAGTGTGACACACCGAGCCGGAACATTCTCTTAACATGCTGCTTCACATTTTTGTCACACAGACTCAAAGGCATTATTCAGAAACATTACTCCAACGAGGCTCTTGACAATAAATTACCTCTCCATTCTCTCACACCTTTGGACTCAGTCGGTTAGGCGCTTTGATGTCGGGTCCAATTGCTGCTGAATCACAGAAACAAGAGAGGATTTTTTAATGCAATCATACCAAAGGACCACACAAGGACAGTTTTCCACCAAGAAGTCGCCTGATGAAATGAAAGTCCCCTTAAAGTTTCAGCAAAAGCTTGAGATTTTGTACACTGTGTTTTACTCACACAGTTTCCATTAATACTACCATCAACTGCGACCGAATTAATCATTCAGTGCTTGTGTTGATCTGGGTGTTGTGTTTGAGCATATCTGTGATTTTAATATTTCAATTAAATTGACAAATATGATACAAATTGACATCTCCGCAGACATCATGTATATCTAGTTTCTGCACCTGATGGAAAATTGATTCCGTTGTCCCTGGCGTTGGATTTCCAGTCTCCCCCGTGTGCGCTCTCATGCTAATTACTGTATTTACAATTGACCTCACATTTGAGGAGAGCCGCTGGCCAAAGAGAATAATTATGAGAGCAACTGTTCTAATGATGTGTTTAAGTTTCAGTGCCCTTCCCCATCCAGTCAACTTTGACCTGAGATATAATTTGACGACTGCCTGATTGAGAAAAATTTCAGTGAAGCTCTAATCTGTGGCTGAAATTCAAAAATAATTGCAAGACAGTGGGTGGTCTTGCCGAGTAATGGCTCAATAAGGTGTCCGTTAATAAGAAGTCACTTTTTACTGTAATTAGCAAGTCCTCCCTGATGTGCACCGTCACTGGATGACAAAGGCCTCAACCAAATGTTATTGAGTGTGTGTGTGTTTGTGTGTTTTATTGTTCGTTAAAGAGACGTCAGAGAAAAGAGAAAGAAAACTTATACAATAACAAGCACATGTACGGCAAAATCTGCAACAAAGAGATCAAACTAACAAGGAAATGACAATAATAACGCAAACAGAAGCACAATTTGAGTACAGAGCCGCTTTGGACTAGTTAAGAACAAAGAAGCTGTGAACAAACTGGACGACAAAGGAGCTGTGGACACAGATATTCAAGTACTATTTCTTTGTAATGCGTGTTAACATCATTATTTTTTCTGTAGGAGTAGGATGTGATGAAGACTGGAGTGATCTGTACTGGCGACCCTCAAAAAGAGAGAAGCCGAAAGACATCGAGAAGGAGGAGGACTAGTGGGAGCTGCCATCAGTGGTCACCCTGTCAGCAAATGTGACACGTTTTCAGGTGTTGACAAGTGTGAATAAAATGTAGCTGCCGAGCGACGTGCTCAGGAGAAATCTCAGCTGGAGAGGACTTTGCTCCACCAACATCGTGGTTGTGCGTTTGTGGAAACACAATCGCCAACACCACCTCACAGGTGATGTGCCAGGCTGCAGGCCGCGATCGCTCTGTGCCGGGCTGTTCTATTTCTGTTAAACTGACCATTGCAAACCGACGAGTGTTTTGAAAAATGGGCACTTTGATTTCTGCCTTTTTCTGTCACTGTCAAACCTTCCTTCTACGCAGCCGTAAAGTGAGCCCACAAGCTAAACCTTTTTTCTGCACGACAATTTAATTACACTAGACATAAAACTGAATAAATGGCATCATTAGGACTTTTTAAATACTACATTTCATTGTGTTTTGTTATGACTTTGTAATTCTTGAGTCCACCTTCGCGTTTGGTGGAAAACGGAGCTTGAAACTCACTCATGGGGTGAAAAAGCAGACAGCTGTTGATGTGGATGGATAGATTCGGCGAGTCGGCTGACAAGAACACAAACAGGGAGCCTCCTTTAATTTAAGTAGGCATGTTGTTGCTACTCCACTGGTGTTGTGCACACCAACAAAGTGAGCGATATACAGAATATAGGGCAAAGAAAACAGTGTGATGCTAGACCACTATGTGATTAATACCTCATTTGAATTCAGTGGCTGCAAGGTGAAGAGGACAATATCAAAATAGGTGGAAAGAGGCAACATGGGAAACTGGAGAGAGGAGAATTGTGGAAACAGCAAAGATATCATACAAAAGTTAATTATAAAGACAAAAGTGAGCACAGAACAGATGGGAAATGCCAGAGACCGAAGAACAAGAGCAGCGTAGGATCACAACAATGTACTGCAGTGGTTGGTGGCTGACCAGAACATTACCTGAAAGGGATTGGCAACAGCAGGTTGGGGTTCAAGAAATGTTCTTTTTGTTCTTTGCAACGCAGAAAACAGAATTGTAAAAATCATTTAACATGCCCTTTTCTGCCTTGTCTTAGTTTTTGTTTTATTCCCCTACTTGCATTTGGCTAAGTTGAACTCCAACGCCCCCACACATGTGTTAATGAACGTCTGAGATTTGTCAGTAGAAAGTCCTCTGCTTCTTTCATCTTCCACGTGTAACTGATATATTGGCCGTAATTGCATGAAGGATGCTGCGCGGAGTATTAGGACACATCTGTTTTATCAAGGGGCAGATGCTCTTGGGGATTTCTACTCAGAGGCTCTCCTTCATGTGGCTCATTTAGAAAGCTGTGAGCATAAACAAAAGATGCTCCAAACTATTATGATAGCCAGAAAGTGGTTGTCCCCTTGCATTGTCCTGCAAATTAGAGTAAAATAGATTTACAGTTGCGCCTTTGATTCCTCCGCCATGAAAATAAATAGATATAAACAAAAATAAGAAATAAAACTACCTTACCCTGAGAGCCATGAAGTCAACTCCAGGATGGCTGTGCATATAGCATGCTGAATAACTGAGCATTCTATGCATATTTATGGCTAAGCAGACAGCCGTCAGTGGTTAGATTTATTGGTGAGATTTGTGGTTTTGGCAGAGTTGCCACTCTGCAATCTATGGCTTTATAAAAGGGCTTCAGCGAGCAAAACAGTCCGTCTGTCATTACTATTAGAACAGCATATATCAGCGCACAGGCTGCATTTTAAATGGATCATGTTTATCTGAGGAAATGTTTCTAAATCCGCCCCTGAAAGCCCCAATCCTCAGAAAGAGTATTATTAAATAAATCGTAAACATTGGTACAAAGTCAAGTCCACTCAGACGATGCTTGATATATTGTCTATTTAAGTTACTTTCATTTCGTTTAGCTCCCTATTACCTTTATTTTGTAGCGATCTGTGCTGCTCGGGCTTTAAATTTCCTGGATCACATGATCAGCAGATCAATTAAGTACCTAGCTATGTACTTAGCAATCATTAGATTAGATATTTTCTGGATATAACGGTTGATTGTGAGTGTTGAAACTAGACAGAGATGCAGAATAGTCAACAAATATGTGGTATGGGTGAAGTTTCTATCGCTGCTGTGAAAATGTTTCCTTCTCAGAAGCTCAATATCTGCTTCGGTTTATTTCCAATTCTCCATTGTTTTTTGGATATTTCTTAGCTCAGGGTTTCCTGCTTTGGACCCCCTCCAAAATAAAATGAATGAAACTTTGAAGAGCACCATAGAAAGAAGAGTTGAGAGCAGAGCAGAAGAAAAACAACATTCGCAGGTGGAGAACAAATTTCAATTGTGATCTCTCTTTTTTCAAATACACAACATTTCCTAATGAGCTTTGGCAGAATCAGGAGTAATAGGACAACATTACTTTCTCACTCGGCAACAGCAGATCACTGTGTCTGTTCCATGAAATAATTATCATGATATCGGGTTTATTTCCAACAACATCAGAGGGACTCGATGTTTTTGTGATAAGGCTGCAATAAATCTGTTGAATCACTCATTAAACCAACACACCATTCACTGCACAAAGGTTATTGTGACAATGGGTAAGAAATTATTGTTTCAAGACTTGCCACCAAAAAAAAAATAAATAAATAAAAAAAACAAAACAACAACAACATTTGCCTATTCTTCATATTTATCTTGCCCTGCATATTTTCTGTGTCAAGATATTAAACATGGACAACTGTTGAATTACTCATCCTTTCCCACATGGAGCATTTGTCAGACTTAAAAAAAAGAAGGATTACATGTGCGATGTATGATCCCACACGCGCACACACTTTAATCCTATGAAAGACTCACACACACTGAATGAGCAATGCGTCACCATTGTCACAGAGTTAGTGTGGAAAATGTTAACATTTCAGGTGCCTTGTGGCCATGGTAAAAAATAAGGACAACAATCAAATGCATGCAAATGCGAACACGAATCGAGCAGGAAACATTTCCTCCCCACAGGTGGCAGCTTGACGAGCACAAACTATTCTTTTTTTTATCTATTCCCCGATCATTACAGTCATTCTTCTCACACAACATAAGATGCTGTTGCTGAGAACTTGTCGCTCAGGGTGGGAACAAACCACAAAGCGGTGACGAACACGGCTGGCGTGTGTTAACCAAACACTGCAGGCTTGTCGCGCTGGTGCGACGGGGGCCTTGCGGGGGCGCTCTCTGGCCTCGGGGCGTTGTTAATGCAGTGGCATTTACGAGTTCTGGCTCGGTGACAGTATCGGAGGAGGATTGCCGTGTCGTAAGTTTTCCCTCTAAAACCTCCCCGTGGCACGCCGAGGTGAAAACAAGGCACCGCTGGCAACAGTAAAAGGTCATGTGATTAGATATCTCCGCGTGAACTTCCCCGCCAACCACCTGTCATTCCCATTGAGTGGGTGTGGGCGTAATGAAGCTTTTCTCTGTAGATGTACATTATGAGATTGGTGAGGTGGGGGTCTTTTCTGTTTGTTTGCTTTTTTTCTCAGCGAAGAATGCAGTTTGCTGACTTCTGCTCTTTCTTGCATTGGGGCATATTCCTTAGTTCCTGTCTGCTCGCTGCCAATACTTTCCTCCTCCAGTGGCCACCGGGCCAATCCAGTCGCGTAATAAGGTAAATTACCTATAAAAACAGCTGCAGTGGCATTAAAATCCTGTATTTAAGCAAAAGTGGAGGTCATTGTGGGACGATAAACAATGTTCTCCTCAACATTTTTACGTACATAAGCAAAAGATGTAAGGAAACATGTTCAGAAATAAATTCTTAATGAGCAAAGGAGCCTTTAAGAGACTCTGACTTTAGCAGCCTATCCTTAAATGTGTATGCTTGATGTTTTTGTAAGGACACAGAATTTTAATGTTTTGGTTCACTAGGATCTTCTCAGATGAGATCAGTAGAAAATCAACACTTAAATCGATCCTTTGGCCATTTATCCAAAATAGATAATGGAAACAAATTGCTGATTGTCTGTTCTGAGATTTTGGCCGCTTCTCTCTGATGATATTTCAAAATAAAGAGTTGGTTGGGTTGCCTAAATGCATCTCGTCATCGGTATGAAATGTGGAAAAAAAATCTTAAAAGGCACCTCAAACTACAAACTCTCACAAAATACAAGCAAACAACTAAAAAACCCACATCCTATCAGAAGCGGGTGGCGCACAAAACAAAATATACTGCTGATTAATTATCTGAATCCAGAAACTGCATTGTGTTGCAGCCCAAGTAATCCATATACAGTATACAGTAAATATGCATGTAACTGTATTGTACATGTTTAACAATCAAAAGTAATGTTTGAGATGTTTGCTCCACCTGCTGCATACAAACACAACGATCAACCAAATTAGCCGCAAGAGCCTGTGCAAAATCACAGATTACTACTTAACATTCAGCAAACAGCACTCAGACCATCGCAACGGCACAAAACGTGTCCTTAATTCTCTTTCAGGTCGCGCAGGCTGCTTTTATCACACAGAGGGCGACTGGACCGGGCGCCAGACAACTGAAATTTCACGTTTGCAGTTAATCAGACTTAAGAGCCAGAGTTCCCCCATGGGAGTGAGGAGCTTAGCTCAACATTCTGACCGCCCGTGTTTAATTTTCATACAGCTTACAAGGGTTTAACTTCTAAGTGCCAGTGAACAATGCTGGAGTCACTCAAAGCACATTTTGATTTTTCCCCATTACAAACCCACTGAGCCCATGATTAAATACGTGGAGAGTTAAATGAGTGAATCCCACAGGTTGTTGTTATCATGCACGGAATTAAGATAACAAATGCTTTGACAGTCCTGCACACAGAATTTGGTTGTGATAGAAAAACAAAACAATAAAACAAGTTAACTAACTACGGTAAGTAACTAATTACATCTCTTGATTTCTTAGGAAAAGTGCACCTTGAACACCTCAAGTGTTTCATATTTGAACAATACTTTTTCACAAGTCCTTCTCCAAAGAGACACACAAAGAGTCAAAATGGAATTTGACAACTAGAAATGAGAAACAACCAAAAGTGTCTCCAACCATCTCTCTTCACGTAGACTCCACTCCCCTCTCTCAATGTCTCGACCACCATCGTTATTACACAGTGCAACACATGATTTTTAATGCAGCCGCGTTAAATTATTCACCACCTTTGCAGTTTTCATGAGTGTGGTGATTACATAGTGAAATGGTACTGCAGGCAAAACAGGGCGGTGCTCCTCCACAGCGCGCCGAGAAAGATCGCACAAAAAGTTTTTCAAAGGAATTCTAATTCAGTTCAGACTGTTTCAGCATCTACAAATGACTTCCCAGCTTACTTACTCTCGGCTGCCACCCCCTAATGAGGGTCGTGACCTCTAGCTGGGCATATGCAAAAGCACGGGGAGATATTTATGTAGGGGGGGAGTGTAGGAGCGATTCATGAATAATGGAGGGATACAGCTGAAGTCGTCTCCGAGCGCGGCGCACAGAGGGACCTCAGTATGGCCACTTGGTCAATGACTTCGATTGTACCAGCTGAAACATTTGGGTTTGAACTGTTGTGGGAAAGTGGGAAACCAGCATCCAGACAGTCAGATCCTCAGATTTATTGTTGAGGACATCCCACGTGGGATTTCAATCTCATTTGCTGCTCAAATGTAAGATGAGACATTTTTCTGCACAAACGTGATACCTGCACATACACAAAACCCAATTATATACCGTAGTACCTTGAGATACACATTTAATTAGTTCAGAGACCAAGCTCGTCACATTCTCTTAATCTAGAACAAATAGGATAATTTAAATCCAATCCAGCCATGTTTTTCCAGAGTAATCCGAGTTTGTCACATTTAAACACTTGTTGTGAGCATATCCTTCCTCCCAACGCCTACTGCCAGAGGTGTGACGTTGGTTGTTGGTTGGTTCTCAAACCACCCATGACGAGCCTTGAATGATCCTTCCAATGCTGAACTTCTTTTTTCTTCTAGTTCCAAGAGGTCATAGATAGTGCGAGCCATCATGGATAGTGCGTACCTGTGTTAGCGCCAACAAGCGCTGGTGTCCCCAAACACCACTCCTAACTGGGATTTCCACTCGTATCCTGTACACAAAAATATGCACCAAGAGACGGCTCGCATCTCAAAAAACTCATATGCTCAGTTCCTCTTATGTCAAGGTACTAGTGGCGGTGACGAAAGTACTCGAAAACGTTGGACGTGACCAGTGTGCTGAGAATGTCCAAAAACTCTGAAAAGTGGGTGCAACATTTTGGTGTTTATCGAGATGTATTCTGCCATCTCACCCAGCATGTTTGAATGACTGATTTCCTAAAATTGTGTGTTGATGTTGAGTAAACAAACAATGTCACCCCTCCTTCATCCAACACCAACTCTGACTGCTAAACTGAGGAACCAATTCGTGGACACGATTGAGGCAGTATTTCTTCTGCTACTGGTGATTCGATTTTAGACTGAGCAGTGGGATTTTACAGCCATGGATTGACCGTGATCATCGATTTATATGTAAATGATGAATGAACATGGAGCAGATGGACGTGGCAGTGGGATGTGTTGAAAGATGATAAAGTGACATTGAAATCTTTTAGCATGTTACTGGCTAATGTAACTGGCTGCTATGGAAACGCTTCAGAGAGAAACATGGAGGACATCAGCGCTGAATCGTTGAGAAATGCGGAAACAATTCATCAAAACTGTGGGAGTGTTCCTGGTACAAGTTCGCAAAAATGGACGGAAAAAATTGAACAGGATTGGTGGCAATTCGGATGAATGATAGATGAAAGATAGCGTAACCACTCCATCAGGTTCGCCTGCTAGCGAAGTTGCCAGCGAAGTACCTGCTTGATGCTAATTCTACACACAACATGGAATCACTCCACGTATTGAAATCAGCAGAAGTAAGGAACACAGGTCAAAACAGGCATTTTACAGTGTCAGAAAGCGACAAAAAGAAATTTTATGAGACCTGATAAAGTATGCAGACATCGACCCTGGACGTCCCGAGCCCAGTTCTGGCCTCTCTGTGCGCAATGCCGTACACACTTTGGACCTTTGGGGATTTTTTTTGTCCTGATTTGCTACCAGCAAAGCTCGTCACTGTTGGTCCAATTTTTGGTAAGTCTCACTGTGTCTCCGTGGCAGAGTGCCCCCTACAGTCACCCCCCACCCCCCCAGCTATGCAAATTTAATTTAAACTACACAAGGACGCAGCCTTCTTGTCCGAGGTTTAAACACAATTTCTTCAAGAATGCCAAACGAAACGAGAAGTTAAGGCTAAAATGTTCAGATGAAGTTACAGAACAACTTAGAGAATGCCAAGCATGACTGAACTAATATATTTGTTTATACTTTGTCAACCTGCAGTTTAAGCCGCACTGATCAGCAGGGTTTTAATAAACACAATTTCAAGGACAGCCCTCCTACTGTCCCTCTCTGAGAAGCATCTCAAGATTTGGCACGCGTTTACCCAGATTGCCGAAGCTGTAGCCACACAGTGTCGCTTTCAGGAAGCCGTCTTTGAGGTCGAGAACAAATGAACCTCAGACAAAAATCCCTTGTCCTCATTTATCACTCTTAATCATTTCCTGCAGATTCCTCAAGACCACGTTTATTGAATGCATCTATCTCGCCGCCTTGGAGGCCGCGGACAGAGACGGATCGCCCCAGCTGGAAGATGTAGGAGCTTCCGCACGCCAGCAGAGCCAAACTGACAGTCCTTAATTCTTCTAAATGTTAATTGCGCCCGTCTTAGACGCTCTTTTCTCCCCCCATCGCTCTCCCGCTTTTGCACTCGCAGATGCCGTCCTCACTTCAGTGTGTAACAGCTGCAATAATTTACACGTCAACTTCACATGTAATCGCTAAGCTCTGAATTTGACAAGAAAGGCAAAAAAAAAAGAAAAAAAAGAAAAGGAGAGAGTAACGAAGAATCGTATTTCTGGGACCTCTCAGAGAACACACGCCCCTTGCTTGGGCTTGCTTTGACCAGCGAGCGCTCCTGTCTGAGGGACATATTCATTCTGCTGCCAGATAGCTGGATTTGATTGATTCAAAGTCTATTCTTAGCTGGCATTTAGCTTAGTGTTAAATGATTTTCGGCTCAAACTGTCTTTCCCTCTCCGCTGGACTCTTTCCCCCTGTATCTTCCTGTTTGTGTTTGTCTCTCTATCCCCCCTGGTACCCAAACTGTCTTGTTCTTGTCTATTTTTTGCAGTCGTCTGTCCGCTCTGCCGTTGCCTCTGTCCGTTGCTCCCACATTCTCTCCGGTTCGCTGCACCCTCTTGCTCCTCATACCTCCTTATTCCTTAAATAGGACCTCCATTCTTATCCTCAGATAGGAACAAGTGCCACCTTTTTTCCTAGCTCACTGAATACTCGACTTTAAGTCAATCATAAATCAAGTATAAGTCAACCCCCTGATGTGGAACCCCGCCCTTAATTTTGCTAAGTCCCTCGTATATGTCGACACCTGGGTGTGATACTTGAAGAGGCTGGATGTGCTTTTCTGTGCAATGATTTTCCGTACAACATCCTTTCTTTTCGTACTGTGAAAATTATCAATACCGATACAATTTTTGAATTACATGATTGCAAAATGGACTGTACTGATGATCAACGTTTGGTTGATGTATGATTGCGCACAATCATCTGTCGCGGCCTTAACCTTGATCATGATATTCTCATTAGCACTCTTTGAATAAAACCTTGTATGATTTAAAGTGCGATAGCAAAAACCCCATTTGAAAATGACGAAACATCCGATATCGTGTGATTTGGAGAGTTGTATGGTAGAATTTGTACCAATGCAAAACAGACATAGCAATTGCACTGATTTGTCAACGCTTACAAAAATGGTAATTTGGAAACAAGAGCTCTTCAGACTTTGTTCAATTTGAAATATTAAAAAAGAAAGGTCTGGTATGAATCTTATTTAATGACTGTTTACATTCTCTTTAATGCCTGAATGGTAACGCTGATGAAGCTGGAATTCTTTCACCGTTTAGATTTGTTGCTGTTTTGACAGGCGTTCAAACCGCCAGGCTGAATTATCAACGGTAACATTGCTGAAACACAATTAGGCTGAATATAACTTAAAATGTCAACACACAAGAAGTAAGAGAATGTACAAACTATGTATCGTGACTATCTCAGCAACACAGCAAGATATAGTAACGATAAAACAAGGGGACCAACAGAGAAGCCACTTATTGGTAATAACTCTCAACACAACCGAGCGGTTTTTGAGCATAGTGTGCTTTTGAAAAAACATCCACCTGTTACGCAACCATAAGTCGGCCCATTGATTTTGCCGTTCAAAAAACCTCAACATATAATTGAGTATATATGGCGCCTATTTTCTTTTCTGGTACGTGTTGTTGATGAAGCAGCTGTCCTGACCTTGTTCTGCTTGTTGAAGCTGTTTAAGAACACACAAAGGAAGACTTCTTTCCACATAAACATTCGTGACATGCGGCCTAGTTGCTTGATTTAGAGGACAGTGTTGTGATGAACCTCTTCACTTCTCTTCCCCTCATTCGAAAATATACAAGGAAGCTTAAAAAGAGGTCTGCTTGACAGAAAGCCGTATTATAAGCGCAAGCGGTAACAACAGTGTGTTTGGCTGTTGTCTGAGGTGTTTATGGTCTGTGCTGCAGCTCTCCGAGGCTCCAAGGTGACTGACAGAATACATATTAGAGGGATGACAGGCAGCTATGAGGACCTCAGACGATCAGTCTATAAATGGGCCACATTCAACAGTCAACCTTGTCCTATTGTGAGGCTCTGCACCAACTATCTAATGCTACAGTGTATAGGTCGTGAGGGAAGGCCTTGAATGCACCTAAGATGGTGGCCATTTATTGTTTTGGGCAAATTCTTGAATGTTTGTCAGCATGTGAGCATTGTGAGCACTGAAGCAACACTGGAAAAAATGCAGGGTCAATAACTGCCTTGTCAAACCATGTTAGCCATGCCACAACCATGACCGAACATTTCGGAGTTCTCTTTTTTTTCCCTGTGGAAGTATGCTTTTAACCTCACAAGCAAAAGTGTGGCAAACAAGACTGTTGAGATCTTAGCGTGTTAGCTGTCCTCCATCCAGCTGACACACACAAAATAGACATTTCTTCTAGGTTAAGCCAGCGTAGATAAGCGATGTGTGGTCAGGGGAGAAGATATGTCTAACTCAATGTTTATCTTCTAGACAATGCAACAATCATCTTTTGACAATATAAACTAGTGGCTTCCAAATATCTGAATGCACACATAGATCCACTTTTCCCCAAGCATACATTATGTAACCAATCAAAACATGCCCAATCAAGATCTGAAATCTATTTCATTGAAGTTTATCCTGAAAGGTGTTGGTGCTACCAGGAGCTGAGCGTTGACGAGGTAGTTGGCAAAAGAGGTTTTATTTGTTTGTGTTTCCAACATGAGTCCTTGTCAGGTCAAGGTGAGACATCGCCCACACAAACACATGTCCAAGCGTGTGTGAGAATGTGTATGACAAGGTGCGTTTTGTAGCCAAGCATGATTGAATTTGATTGGAAATAAAATGAGCAAACTGTGCCCGTTACTTGATAACATTTTGCTGTAACTTATGATGTATTATGGGAACAAATTAATCTCTATACAGCATTTATGAAGCATATCCGCGTTATATGCAGTAAATCCCAATGCATTTTACTGGGATGTTTTAATATATGTGCTTAAGGTGTCCAAGAGCTGCACGATAATTACAATAACAGTAATACTTCTTATGCCGTGGCATCTATTTGTAATTTATGTCGGCTGTCCTCGACGCTCACTTTTATATAGATCATTCTGAGTGGCTGATTTATGAAAGCTTAGAGCAAAACTTCTTATCTGTCCAGCTTTATTCCTCCATTAGGCCCTCTTTAGGTGTTATTGATGGGCCTGCAGAGATACATCATTTATGTCACTGCTTCTGATACAAGTCCTCTAGATCAAAATCTGGGGAAGAAGGAATTGCGCCACCACTTCCTCCTTCCTTCCCTACCCTGACTATGTTGCCACATACTTCCTTTTCTTCTCTATCTATCCATCCATCCATTTATCCAACCATACAGCTGCCTGTCTCTCTGCCTGTCTCTGTCTCACCGTCTTCCTGTCTTTCCCCACACTCCACTCCGGTGCGTGGAGATTAAATGTCATGCACAATGACATCCTTAACATCCAAAAGTAATATGCTGCTCTGGGCTGCTGTGCCAACGTGGAGACAGCTGGTGTACAAACTTCAACTCCCAGATGTGTAATATAACATTTGGCAGACGCTGCTGCGGTGACAAACCATTTCCATGATTAACAGTGAACACTGTGAAAACCAGACCGCCCTCCAATGGGCTAAATGACACAATCCTGAGAGGTTTTAGTCATACATGATGAAGTTTTCTGCTGGAATTTAAAGACATGCTCTGTTTTTACTGCTTATTAATGACCCATAAATCACGCCATGTAGTTTTAGATTAAATGGGCTTTGTGCATTGGCAACAAAGGTTCAGAGGTGCAAACAAATACTAACATTAATGTTACTGCCTCAGCATCTTACTTTAGAGATATAGCTTATAAAGATGGATAATATTATGCATATGTACAGTGTTGCAATAGGAGGTTGAAGCAAAGGGATGCAGTGATTGCGCACCAACTTATCTACAGTGGTATACATACAAGTACACAAAAACTGTCTTGTTGTGCAATCCTACATGTAACCATATTTAACATGCATTTGTGGTGATCAAGTGCAATATGCAGATCTAGAAATGTGCTTTGCTCACATCCGGCTGAAATCTGATAATCAGCCTTTAAGCTTATCGCTTTGTAGCGAGGGGTAGTCCAGTGGGCTGTAGCACTGCCGCGGCTATTTACGGGACAGATTCTTGATGTTTGAGTGTTACTTTAGAGATGACGACCGTATAGCAGTCGCAGCTGCAGAGAGAAGAGACGCCTACACACAGGCTCTTGTAAAAATGTTTAACAAAAAGCACCATTTCCATCCCTCCTCAGGGGCTCTGACAAGGCTGAGCCATTTCATCGTTTTGGAAATTGTGTTTTTACTCCTGGACTTGTAAAGGAATGTTTATACACTTCTAATTCACATTCAGATGAGTATTGAAGTACCTCTGGCTTGGAAATGAAAATACTAAAAACAGCAACAAATGTCAAAGCCCCTTGGTTTGATGTCTTAATAGCTGTTTTAATTATATTCCGGTAATGTGCAACCTTTTAAAAGTTACAGGGATATTTTGACAGAACCGTTGATTGACACCGTTATTTGGGCTAATTAGCACACACACTCATTTATGCGTAAATTATATGCCAAATCGAGTGTTTCACACTGAGACTGGAGCAAGAATTGGGATTTTACAATCAACACTTGTGACATGTCTGTCTGTTGATGTTGAAGATTTTGGAAGAACGCTGTGATTGGTATGCGGTATACACCAGAAAACAACAAACAGCAGACACAATACAAAGAAATGGTGTTCCACACATCTCCGTACCAACTATGTGCCCTTTTTGCAGCTCTGCTGTAATTACAGTTATTATTGATAATACAGCTCTGAAAGATAAAGGATGTAAGGAACAACATCAAACACTGCCGACTGAAGGTTGCTGTTAAATTATGGAGCAGACGCATCAATGCAGGAGGTGGAACGCACAGTTATTTACGTATGATTTACCAACATAACCACATTTGGGTGGGAGGAGGCGGCGGGGTGGGACAGCAGATGGGTGCTCTCCCCATCTGTGTGTCACTTATCGCCAAAACGTATTAATCCCTTTAACCCATTTATGACACGGTCGAGATGCGGAGAGTTTTTCATTAACTAACGCAAGTAGCAGTAAATGATAATGACGGATACACTCATGCAGACGCGCTGGGATGTATCAGCGGCCACGTCACGTGGTACTGTAAAATGGTTGGAGACTTTCAGTGTGACACAAACAAACCATCATCACGCACGGAAACTGTTGATCAATCACCAACTTTTCATGCTGTTCTCTTCCCCCCACAGATCTGCCTTCTTCATCTCATCTCACTGCCTTCTTCATCTCATCTCACTGCCTCCACAACAGCCTTGATGCGTTTGGTTGCCTTTGGTTTTGCCTCTGGCGATGGATTTTTTTCTTAGAGTTAATTTCCCATAATTGTGGTTCCCCAGCTCTCTGCAGTCCCATAATCTTTGTAGAATTCATCTGTCTTACTTTTTGATTAATTCACTCAAGTCATGTTATGTCGATTTTGTCCGCCTTGTTTGGGTTAGCTAATTTTTCTACGCTTGGTTTTATTGAATTTAATGCTTTCATATGGTAAAAACCTGAAGGTCTTGTATTGCAGTTTCAATAGGGATATAAGGCAAGATTTCAGTTTTACTTTTGAGACGTGGTATCTCACCTACAATCTCAAATTCATCTCATCAAAGATCTATGCATCGCCAGCAACCCATCACAGGATTTTTTTTTTTTTTGATGATCATGAAATATCTATATGAAAGAACAAATTGGTCTCCTGGAATTAACGGTGGAATTCGATGTTGAAGAAAGTGAAAGATGAAGAGGGAAATGGGAGAGGGTAATGGAAGATGAAATCAATCTGTCAGCGCCGGAGAAATACCTCACTGAAAAGGTAAGACAGAAAATGGAAGACACACAGATAACAATCAGCCAGCCATGTTTTAAATTAGCTGAACACTATAAAAAAAACATCCATCTATGTGGACAGGTGGAGTGGATGCGCAACATCCAGCAGTCTATGTATGTAATTAGGTTTTTGTCGTTTGGTGGTAGGAAGCATGGATATGAATTTCATATGGCCCACAGTAGCAAATTAGTGTTTTCTTGGCAGAAGACAGTTCAAAGAATGATTAACACATTAAATCTGATGAAAAAAGGTAAATAAACATGGGAATGTACCACTCCATTGTAATGGCATTCTATGTTCAAAAGAATAGAATAAAAAATCCCCATATTATGCCTTGTATGAGAAAAAGCAGGCTTTACAAAATCTCCAAAGATCCCGCAACTTTCTCCAGCTCCTACTTAGCAGTGTAAGGATGAATGAGAAGGCGTCCAGCAGAACTGGTCTGCTTCCGATGTGGGATTAAATCCTCGAGCATCGGGTGGCAGCGACTTGTTAAAAGCAGCGCGCTTAACTGAAGCAGAAGAGGATGTGTCGGCCAGCTTTGAATCCGTCAGCGCTGCTGTCGTCTGTGGATATCATGAAACACTGCGGCATCCGCAAGTTTCAAAGCTCAGCAGGCTCAGCACGAGCCAACAGCGCAGGCTGATGAAAAACTCTGGAGCCTATGAATTGGAAAAAGATTGTAACAGAGAGAAAATACGAAAGGATTCCCCCAATCAGAATTGTATTTTTTCTCCTTTCAATGCAGTAAGACTGACTAGTTCCTCATTTTCTCATGCTGCTTTGTCCTGGCTGGGGTCGCGAGGGTCTGCTGGAGCCTATCCCCACTTTCGTGGAGCGTTTGAGATTAGGTGCAAACTCAATGAAGTTGGGCGGACACCAGTTGTGTTGTGCGACGCGCCCCATGATCGGCAACGGCTTCTGCTCACCGCAATGGGCATCGATAAGTCACTGCCGGTTCTGCTGCTGCTGCTGCTGCTTTCAAGACGCAGTGCGTGGAATTATGCTGCGGCGCTCACACTCTGAATAAGTCACCGGGATCCCTCTTAGATCCGCATGAAGCCTCACACCGGAAGGCTTAGGGAGGGGAAGAGGGCGTGGAAAAAAGCTGGAGGATGTAGACTTATCCTGCTTCATCTACGGTTTGGGCTCATCGGCTGATTAAAACTGGCTTGAGCGGCTCCACTGTTGAGAAGGAGCGGAACCACTTCGCCATACCCAGGCAGCCTGGATAAATGTGTTCTTCACAACAACACACCAATAGAATCATGCTTTTTGTAGATTTCTAGGTGCTTATTACATCATTTGACTCCTCATACAATTTCAGAGGTGCGATGGAGGAAATGGGTTAAAATTAAACAAACAAATAGATATAAATGAACCAGTAGCCATGTGCGTTCACCTGTGTACAGTAGATGCAGTCGATATGTACCTTGGATCTCACACATTAGTTGCCTTCATTTCCCGCTTCAATACACACCCCGGCTATGTGTGATGCTTTCAGACGTCTCTGTGAACAATTCTGTTTATACTTGGCCGGTAAAGTCAAAGATCTGGGAGGCCACACCAAAGGCTCTCTCCTAGTAATAAGCCCAGAAGATGCCAATTATGGGGTCTGTGTTTTCAACTCAATTCCCACGCCTCCCCTTAAATTGGACACTTGAACTGTCAATGTGTGCAGAATGCCTGCCGCAATCTGTGCAGTGCAAACCCTCTGCCAGAGGCAACCAGTCTGTGATCATAACAATGCATCTTTGCGAGCAAAAAAAATTATACAGAAATACCTACGCCTACCTAGCAACCAGTGGTTTATCTATTTGTGGAGAGGTACGTCCTCATTAGTCCGTAATTCATGGCAAAGCACAAAGAGTTATAGGGATTTAATCAACTAAATATGGCAAACGTAAGCATGGACGCAGCACAAGCAAAAACAACCAACCAACAATGCCAAAATCTAATGAGCATGGACCAGAATACGGTACAACATGATCCTCCCGTGACGCACATTCTTAAACGTGGACAAAACAAGCAGACAAAACACAAAGAGGTGGTCTTACCTGTTGCACAATGCCAACTTGACACAGACTTAGCAACAACAACAAAAAGAGGAGTAAGGAGCACCATGAGAAGGGGGGACAGAATCAGCACAATGGGGAACAGGTGAGGAGCAAGAGGGACACACCCACACAAGGGAAGAGCAGACAGGAGGACACACCCAAACGAGAGCACGTGGACGCACAACCAGGAACTCAAAATGTAGACTTGCGTATGCAAAACCTCCGGGACCTTGTCTCTGGTCAGCATCGGATGAAGGACAGCTCACACGCTGAGAAATTACACTTTTCTGCAGGGTTGAACCACCAAAGATACTGTGTCCGTTCTGCGGTTCCAATTGTCCCACCCAGTAGGTTGTTTGTTTATGAACCATACCGGGCCATAATTTCAAGCAGATAATGGAACTGTCCCACATCCAAATGCAGGAATTTAACGATCCAGTTTTATCAACAAATATAAGACCAGACATTAAAGCTGTATTGCATGAATCTACCTGTAAAATGGGATTCTGCTTAATTGCTTTCTTTAGGTTCCCCAGACAAGAAATCACAATGATGGCGTGCCACTACCACAACTATGAAGAATTAGGGACATTTTTTTTTGGATACAAAACAATAAATGCTACATCTGCCCTGTCATTTGCCTCAGTGTTATGTTAGCAATTCTAATTCTTTACCTTGTCTTTTAGTCAAAACAAGATGAGACATTTACAAGCTGTGATTTTTCAATATTGTTTTTAACTGATAAATTCACACAGTAACTCTGATGGAGCAAATCAGCCCTGCAAAGGCGTGATTTTTATTAGTCTCACATTTGACCGCCACTAATTTTCAGACAGATGACGCACACTTACTGACACTCTGTGGTTGCATGTTTTTTTGTCCACTTTTATAACCTGCAATCCAGCATTAGCCTTGTACAACCTACTCATATATAGAAAAATATGTGCAATTTCACTGTTTCTAAGAGCTTTAACACACTGGAGGAGGATAATTCCAGCAATGAGTTGTTTGGTGGTTGCGAAACGTGGTTGTTGAATTGAAGAATTTCCAGCAAAAATGTCCGTGTGAGCGCCATGGGGATGATGCGGGAAGGGAAGTAAACCTTCATAAGCGGGATAAAGACGATGCAAACAGTAAGTAAAGGGGTGGGCCATCGTTTATCACAACAAACTGATTTACGGGGCTGCAGTATGTCGTTTATCACACAAACGCACGTGTCTCGAGTCAAAACCAGACATGCACGCACACACACGTGAGTGAATCTACCCGTGTGTGTTTATGACGTATATGTGCATATGCGTATTTGCATATGCAAACTGTTAATGTGCATCTGTATAGGACTGTGTATAGGACTGACTTCATTACAATCAGATTTATAAACATTTGAGCCCAGCAGAGTATCTTATCCATTTTTAGCTCAAGTTAAGAGGTTATGTAAATATATAGTGAAAATCACTGGTTAAATACAACATATATTTGATTAATATTTTTGTTTGTCTCATAATATTCTACTCATAATATTTGATTAACCCTTTGATGCATACGTGGTGTCAAAAAGGACCCCAGGGGTTGTTATTCCTCCTTATTTATAAACAAAAATTGTAATATATTCATATTCCAGGTATTTCTCATTAAACATGTTTGTGACGTCAGGCAATATTTTATCTAATCATAATTACATTAATTTGAATAAAATTTATGTTATTTAACTGGGGTCAAAAATGACCACATGTCACAGGTATCAAAGCACATAAGCATAGACAGACAGATAGAGACACTGACAGACAGACAGACATGCGAAGGTATAACTTGTTCCCCAAATTGCAGGGAATTTTCTCCTCCACCCTGACTTTCCTCTCGATGCCATCCCCTTCCCTCCCTCTTCTGGAGGCTGTCAGCTTGTCCATCTTGTTTACCCGTGATATCCTGTATCCGAGGACGAGAGTGAGGAGAGCACTGCTGGCTTCATTTTGCCTTTCCTCCCACAGCGATTGTTGTCTCGACCGTAGGCCGCTCACTCGCCTCATCGCCCCCTGTAATAAATGTGACGAGCCAACGGTGGATGCTGCACTTCTCCATGGAACCCACTAAAAAGGGAATAATGATCATAACAAAACACTGAAGAAGGTTTTAGGCGAGGTTCTAATACTGCACTCAAGATAATAACGAGGACTTGTAACCCATATGTATAACAAAACGTCACCCTGTGACATTGGTGTTGTTGCCGTTCTCTCTCACAGTCGCTGTCCAGAACAAATGTGTTGCTAACAACAATCATTTAAAATATCCTGTCTTGCCAAGGACGGTGGCCTTTAAGTCGATTTCATTTTCAAGTCAAGACTCCGCTGAGACAAAGATTAAAACACAGTCACCCCATATCTGCTCCGGGTGGCCCGTTAATCTGACAAGATGTGTCTGAAAAGAACGCGAGGGTCTGGTGAAAGCGAGGACACCGACACAGGAGGAGGAGAAAAAAACTGGTTGAACAATATGCATTAAATATATCTGCTTTTAGTGTTGCCACTGTGTGCGAACGTGTGTGTGTGTGTTTTGTTTGTTTGTTTCAATACATGTGAGGGAGTGATTGAGGCACTATAACCTGGTATACTGTGGTCTAATTTTGGTAAGACATGTTGGTGATGTGATTCAGAGTCTCAAAATGATCAACATACATGTAAAAATGCCATGAATTCACAATTATTTTACAAAAGCCTTGAAGCAGTGAGTCTCCCGTGTTACATGCATGCATAATTTCCCTTTGATAAGTAAAATGAGTCAAAATGAGGGGATAAATTGAAAATAATTGCTCTCTAGACGTGGCATTTATCACAAGAACAGTGCCTGAAATCTATGGAGGCGATTGAGATATGGGAACGTATGTGTGCGCTTGAATATCTGTGTACAACAATACTGCTTATTTACATACACTTGCAATGCCAGACCACCAAAATGTAATCATATTGTGCCAACGAAGAAGCTGCTTGTAAATAGATGCTTTCGCAAATAACTGCCATGTTTCAGGCCCCTTCACATCTTCCACAGTTAAAACGTGTTAAAAAAATCCAGCTGACAAAGTTCTTCTTCCGCAAACTTCTCTTAAAAAGATGATCATTTGTCCTACCCCTCCTCTGCTTGTTTCCCTCACATTTTTTCTTTTTTTTGTTTTTCATTTGGTCACAAATAACTTGGGTGATGGTACAAACAACACTTCCACCCACCATGTTTTGTTTATGTTACATAGAAGATATTCGAATTCTGAGCGGCAGTGGCATCATACTGTATTGTTGCCTTTTCTAAGGAAGCAAGCAAAATGTTTTTCCTGTCCAACTCTGTGGAGTTGTTATTAACATAGTTCCTTCCTCATTAGGCCCGTACAGTGTCTTTTCTCCCGCCCCTCCATCCCCCCACGGATGTAGTGAAATTATACCCCTGAAGCTTAATTTTACTTCCTGTGCCCAGACCGCATTGTTGCACATCTGAAAGCAACAACAACAACAACAATAAAAAAACAAACAAACAAAAAAAAATCATGAATAGTGATTTAGATCTTTCTGAGGAAATAACCACATAACACGAGCAGAAGGTGATTGGTGATTTTTGTGATTTTTTGTGTTTTGCGACAAACAGCAAACTTTCAAGGCTAAACCGCATCACTCTCAAACACACCCAGGCGCGTACGCACACACAAAACACACACACACACCCGCACGCACACACACACAGCGTGCCAAATGATGTTAGAAGATCATCTCCTCCCATAAACATGTCATTGGTGTTCCAGACAGTCCCATAAAAGAGCCTGTAATTGCCTGCAGAAGACAATGTTCAGTTCTTCAGCATCTCAGGATGTTGCACATGCACCCCCCCCCCAACACACACAAAGACAAGTACACAAATACAAACACACACACACAGATACAGTTTCCATACTCATGTTGTCATATCTGAGCCATTACGTTGGGACCTGGCCTCGGCCCAAGAGACTGAAGTGAATGTGTCAGGAATGAGTC
>OMPJ01008820.1:0-10991 GCA_900312935.1 Carapus acus | reverse complement strand
CAACCACAGCATTCCTTTCAACATCCACATCACATTTATTGTAAATAAACAAAAGTACAGTCCCATGTTCATTTCTCAGCCCTAGTCTATACACACACACTCACACACACACACACACACACACACACACACACACACACACAAGCACGCATGCAGATAAACACAGACATGAAAAGCTCGAGGTCAGAATAGCTGCTTGCTTTCTTCCTTTTTCTCTTTCTTATGGAGATGACGCCCATATGGGAGCAGGAAACATTTGAACACAATGGCGAGATTTTGACGGCGCTGCCACGGCGCTATGGAGCGTCTGTCTATGCCAAATAAACGGGCACGCTTTAACTCTATCCTTACGCGGCGCCGCTAATCTGGAAGCCACAGCGAGCGCGGGCACAATTCTCAAGACTGTGCCTGCCAAGTGAAAAACATAATCATTTTTCAGAGTGGGAGAGTTAGAAGCATAACTCCTCCAAACAAATCCAATAATCCCCACATGAAGCCACGTTTTCCTTTTTTTTGTTCGTGGATCAGAAAAAACAACAACCAGGCTACTGCTGACTTTTTTCAGTTTATTTATTATCAAAAATATCTCGTTCAACTCTGGTAGTTATTGCCAGGTTCCGCATTAATTTCTTTTTTCAAAGGAGCATAATAAAACTGACAATAAATCCTTATCAGGCAAGTCGCCACTAATAAATCGGCAAGAAAAATCATTTGGCGCAACGTCCAAAATCAAATGTGATCTTGGCGGGAGCCGACTGACACCCAAACAAACGCAGATTAAAAAAGAAGCTCAAACACTGCGCACTCATACCTCCATCAAAACCAAAGAGTTCAAAACAGCAGTGTCTCGACAATAATAAGAAACAAAAAACAAGGTTTGACGCACAGTTGGTGTTGTTGGAGGTTCATTATGAGTGCATGCGTGTGTCCAACATGTGTGTGGACAGAGGACACCCACTCACAGTGGCTGATTAACACTGAGGAGAATCAGACAAAAACAAACAGAAAAAGGTTTGTGGCACAGTGGCGGAAAACAGACAAAAACAAAGGGCGTACCACCTCCATTGGTACAAAACAGAACCTGAGCACGAACAGGTCTAATCCAGTCGCCCAGGAAGACAAACCATGCGGGTCAAAATCTATCAGCTGGAGCTTAGAAGTGGTCGGTGGCTGTGCCACCATCTGCTGCACCCAGGAGGCCTCACTGAGCAGCAACTGCTCCCCCGAATAATGAGGATGAGTCAAATGCCGACAAGCAGTCGGGATTAATAAAGTATCTGGGTGGGTTCCTCCCCACCCGCGCTGCCGGAGATGAACGTCCAGGCCGAGACAGGCTAACGTCACGTGACCGCTCTCCACCTTTTCTGTAGGTTGTTATTAAACAGCCGGTTATCTGAGAGAACCAGAGCAGACAAAGATAAGACAGAGCCCCCCTCATTTTTGTGTGGAGGTTGGGGGAGAGGGAGGTTAGAGATTCTATGTTGCATGTCAGACAAATTCTCCTGCTCCTGCTCCTGCAGACCTGTAGGATCCAGCAGGAGCGGCGTCTCGCTTCCCGGCTAGACGTGAGTGCTCTACCCAAACCAATTAAAATCTCTCCCGCTAAAGCATTTTAATAGCCTGCCCAATAACCTTTCAGCGAGTTTCCCTGAGTAGACGGAGAAATGGGAGGAATATCCTAATTGCCAGTCTCCTCAGGCTCATTACTTTGATCTAAACAGCTTTTAGCTGGCAGATTGCGCATCGCTTGCGTTTATTGTGGCATTTCTCTGTGCCGCTGATACCAAAATGATAAGTGCTGATCGTCTGATGTTTTGGAGGAGCTCCAGGCAGAATTTAGCAGTGCTCCTCGATATAAAAGAAGCGGTGCGTCGAGCGTGTTTCTGGAATGCTGCTTTGTTATGCCTGTGTGACCGCGCGAGTGAGCCAAACATGAAAACAGAAAACCCCGTCAGCTGGGATGCAGCTCTGTCAAGAAACATGCGCAGAATCATTTGCTGTGTTGCAAGTCGTCGAGGGAAAAGGGGCAAAGGGAAACCGAAAAAAAAAAAAAAAAAAAAAAAAAAAGAGGAAAGGGAGGCAGACGGCATCTCAGCCTGCTTTTCCTCGCAAAACTGCGCCTCTGACTGGGTTATTATTGGCGCGCCTCAGCAAGGCGGCGGCCGCGTGACTATTTGCAGGTGTCACAGATGTTAATTTCAGAGAGGCAGAGAAAAGCACCCAGTAATATGCGTGGCGCCCAGGCCCACCCATCACTGCCACTCCATTATGAAACAACCCCCGTGGGTTTGTGCGAGGAGACAAAATGGCCTAATACTTCCGGCTACAGACCCACTGCGGGTCACGGCAGTCAATAATGCAACGCTAGCAACCGCAAGAGCCACTGATGAAGATCAGGAACATCTAGACCACTGGCAATCATGGGACACCTTGGGACTAGGCGTCCCCCAGTCCCCCTGCGGGCAGACAGGCCACGCAGAGGCCAGGGATGAATTATGGAGGAGAGGCAGAATGTTTTGCCATCAGTCAGTCACTCAGTCAGCTGGTTGATCAGGCCGCCAACTGGGTGGGCAAGCTGGCGTGATGAGTCCCCGCTGGCCACCGGCGCTACGCCTCCGCTCAGAACGCCTCCGAGGTGTTCGGCGCACATTAATTCGAACGCTGGATTCAAAGGTAGCCGTGCGACCGTCTGGGTTAGAGACACACTGGGAGAGGACAGAACCCGGAGGACAAGACATGCATTCCCCGCCACGCTTTGTCATCTCTTGTTTTGATTATTTTTTGGGGTAATCCAAGATGGACGGTGTTCCCCTTCACTTCTCCAAAGCAGCCTGTCTGAGCCGGCGGAGAAGATGAAGAGCAGACGAGCTGGCTGGAATTTTCTGTTTACAATAAAAGTGAAGTATGTTTGTGAGGAGGAATTTGGCGGCACACCTCATTAATTCCTCGCAAGCGTTATGGTCTCGCCAATACTCGGGGTGACCCCCGTACCCTCTGCTCCACATTTGATTAATATATCAAAGAGAGCTCTAATGATGATGATCATTAAATTCATCAGGCTCTTGGAAGTTCTCTTGCTTATCAGTAAGAGTGCCATAGGTCATGCACCGCGTTAACTGCTTCAATTATTCATCCTCCGTGCCCTCGCCTCTCCAAATGCTCCGCGGGGCGAGAGATCCGGCGTGGCCATTTTGCATAGTGAAATACGTCCGACAAATCCCTTTGAATTAGAGCCTTGATGGATTTGCCCACACACATTTCCACCTTCTCAACGTCCCGTGAAGTCATACCTCCAGGCGATTCAGAATGCCTCCATTATATTTATCGCCCCCGACGTGAAAATGCACCCGAGGAAGGGCTGCGGCAGAAATGTTCCGACGGAGCATCTCAAGTCCTCCGCCGCTCCAACTACCGACATGTCTTGTGTGTGCGTGCGCGCGGGTGTGTGTGTGTGTTATCCTCTTGCAGCTAAGACCTGATCTAAGAAAACGCCGTGTTTGCAACTCGCTGGAGTCAAATCCGCTCAGATGTTTGTGGGAGGTTCTCTTGCCTTATTCTTCTCCACTAAGACAGAAATTTTAATTCCATCCTGGTGGCTTAAATTCAGCTAAATGCTGCCAACTGGACCACGCAGATGGTGTTAAGTTGCAGTGAGGTGCAGCACCTGAAGGGTGTGGAGAGGAAAGAGGGGCAGTTAAGAACCAAAGGAGCAGAGAGGGAGGAGATCGATACGCCCTGACCACCAGCCTGGCCTCAGCTTGGGGGTAATGGTGGCCATATTGCATTAGTCTGCAGGACGGCTCCTCCGGGTGGTGAAGCACCAATCCTCCTAATGCCTCTAACAGGCGGATGGGGCGGCCACAAAAATGTCTCGGGGCCTCTGCTAGATCAACTCGAGAGCCGCATGGGTTCCATGTCAAACTTCTTCATCCGGGCAAAGCATTTATTGACACTCCATGTCTCCCTGCCTCATCCGCTGCTTGTGTGCTCCTTGCTGCTGGAGAATGGAGCAGCTCCGGCTGTGCGCAGGGCTGGCGTCTTACACAATGGATGCTTTTATAAAAGACGCTGTATGTGGAGCCTATCCAGGCACTAAAACCGTTCCTATTCACTTTGTATACGTGGAAAAATATTGCCTGGCATGCCGGGCCGCCAACGCATAAGACACTAGTCAACAAACAACAATTGGCTATACTTTCATACGCCATCTGCAGCGCTTTAAGCATCCCAATAACGACAGAGTTTGCCTCGCTGCTGATCACACCAGGAAGAGAGACACATTAGCCGCGATGATCCGGGGGAAGAACAGACAACTCATGAGTCTCCAGCAGGGAGGACCCGCAAAACAGGGACAGAGACGGAAAGCACGACATATCCATCTCTCTCTCTCTCTCGCATTCGGCGTGCTCTTAGACGCTCCTCATTCGGGCAAATCATGCAGCCACAAACAGCTTCTTAAAGTTTTAATGAGTGATCACACTGGACATAAAATGTGCGTCTGAAATATTCATGCCTGCTGGACCTGTGATCGGTGCCTGTGGGATATCATTAGCTTTCCTCATTTTCCAGGTTTCTGCACATTAGCTTATTGGAAGAGACAGAAATCACTTCCACGGCACCCGGAGGAGATGGGTTTGTGGCTGGAGGTGGAGGTGAAGGTGGAGGGGAGGCTCGACCCCGTGTTGCAGCTTTGAGCGGCACCATCGCAGAGCATGGAATCCCATGGAAGTGGAAAGATTTCTAGAGGCACTCGCATGTGCAAACACAGCAGCACTTTGAGGCGCAAGTGTTTTCACAGCCTCCAACATGATCGACCAAGATACACAACAGCGTGTGCGCTCGTACATTTAATGATCCTCTCACAAGCAGTGCAACTATGCAGGCTGTTTCTACACCAGTGAAGGTGAAGGCTACTGCGGGGAGAAGTGCCTCTTACGCAGCGCAAAAATTAACGGGGACTTTTTTCTATTCTTGACAAAACAACTGCAGTAATCTAGCAAAACCATTTCTTCGATTACACCCGCGATGACAACAAAAGACTCAAAACTCAACAACCGGCACAGGTCGGAACAAAACGCTGCTCAATGGAGAGATGTCTCATCACACCTACAAGGCTCTGCAGCTCCACATCCCAGACAACAGGAGTCTCCCTCACAAAGAGATGAAAAAAAAAGCTAACATATCGAAAAATGCCCGTAGCACTTCACGCTCGGCTAGACAGCAATAGTTCCAAATGGGCATCAAGGCAGCTGACAGACCGTTATTACCATTCTCAAAGCCATCGGCTCTCACACGGAGGCTAAGAGACGAGTCTGAGTCAAACGGAGAGCCAAGCCGCTCCATCCTGTTGGGCCCGTGGAACGGCCGACGGGCTCTCCCCAATTCTTTGTGCTGGCCAAACAGATGACAATTAGCGGTCCTCCTGCCCACGGTGGACACCACGCTTGCTCTGAGATATGGGACCACCTCCACCATGTCCCAGAGACACGCTGAGTCCTGGTATCCTCTGGCAATTGTCCCTACCTTTCAAGTAAGTCTGCTGCTTCCCAGACTCCTAAAGCTGCCGAGGGGGATCAATAACTCTGACGCCCTCCACAATAAAGCAGAGCTGGAGGCTGTAAAACGGATCTTTATGTGCCTCACTTCACGATGAAGAAGCGCATGTTAATATCACACACAGTAAAAAGGGTGTACAAATACTGACACACACACACACACACACACCCGCTTCCTTGGAGAGCTGCGTGAAGGCCTCGATTCCCTTCTCCCCATAGCTTCCCTCCGAAGCGACGGTGGAGACGTACGTCCAGCCCAGGGCGCTGATGATGTCCACCATGGCCTGGGCCTGGAAGGAGTCCGGAGGAACCACCCGAGAGAAGAAGTCGTAGCGCCGGTCGTCGCTCAGCTCCGGGGCCGTTGACGCGTAGCTGATCTGCGGGATCTGAGGTGGGGTGAGGGGAAGAGGGGAGTGTTAACTCAGATGTGATCAGCACCACAGAGCAGCAGGAGTCCAGGTGGCACCAATGGCCATTTGGAAATCGCATTTCTGAAGTCACCATGGTGCATTAGTCATTTCTCCTTCTGTCTGATAGCGGCGCGTGAGTCATTCTTTAAGTCTGACACATTTCAATATCTACATTTCTAGTACGGGCCGCACACCAGAGAGAGTCCTCAGAGGCTCTCTACACTTTGTTTGCAAGGGTACAAAATGGCTGTCAGATAGCGTTGCAGAGAGGCAGATGAGTGAAAACAGTTCCGTGCAAAACATTTCAATCTTTCCATATCTGAATTGCTTAGCGTTCGCTATCGAATAACTGCGGCTAGATTGTAAGAAGCAAATGGGAATAGACAAACACAAAAGTTAGTTTGAGGGAGGACAGATCTTACAGTCAGACGCTCATTTCAAATTGCTGTGAAGATTTTTCCTTTAGGCTGTGTTTAGGCACAATGAAATGAGAGAGAACAGCAGAATAACTCACGGCCACCAGACCAGCTCCTGAGATCGAATTCAGCTAAAAATAAAAACAAGTTTAGTGCTTGGTTCTCACTCCTCCGTGATGTTCTGCAGTATCTGTGTTTGCTCCCTGTCATTTGTGCCTTGGCACCAAAGTAGGAGGTAAAATAATCCCAACCAGATTTAGGATCCCACATAGAAAACACACACTGCATGTACCGTTTTTCCATTTTAAAACCGGATGTGTCAAAGTCAGCTTGGGCTGAACGCAGAAGCAAGGCAAAGAATCCGAATGGAGCCCTGACAGCTCGCACAAAGGATGGCTCTGCCAGCGCCGCGCCAGGAAATGGACTTTGCTTATGGTGTGTGTGCTCTGGCTCCGAGGATAAATTTGTGGTAACTGCCAAGGCTGTATCGGAGGTGCGGCAGTCCAACTGCTGGAGATCTTCCTGCAGAGAGGTCTAGTTTAAGGTGACACACACATGCTCCTGAAAATAACTCATCAGCCGGGGCCTGCATGCATGCTTTTGAGAGGGCAGAAGGGCCACGGAGGAGGGGGGGGTCGGCCCTCTCTCCACCTGAAAGCTGCTATTCCACCAGGTGGGAGTGAGCGTGATAAAAACACTGACCTACCATCAGTCAGGTGGACACACACACACACATCACTCTGCTTTCAAGCCGGCGCATTATCCCATCACAGCGTCTGATCCCGGCGCTGTATGAATGCCATCCATTTCTATTTGAGTGATCAAAAGCAGGCGGGCACAGCGGGAACACGGGAGTGTGGACGCGGCAGCTCGCTGATGGGATTGCTGCAACTCGCTGGGAGTGAGTTATAGCTTTGACCCGCAGCCCAAAGAGGGTCAACTGTCTAACACTGACAAATGGAGGAGCCCAGACTGTAGGCCAAACTGGGCATGACTCAATGTGGTTCGGATTCCAAACAAACAAACAAACAAAAGAATGGACAACGACAACAATGACAAAAACAGACAATTGCAACAAAAAATTAAATAAAGTCTCACATTGAAGGCCTCCAATTCGGGATGAGCAGGATTGGCTTCCCCTGGTTTAAGAGGGGAGGAGGAGAGGCCAAGGTAATGGAAAAGCAGGCGTGGGACGCATTCAAAAGGAGCCTCAGCCCCTCTGAAAAGAAAAGCGAGGCAGACATCCGCGGAGATCGATGTGGAGCGTTTGGTGGGGGATCTATCTTCACCGCTGGCGTTGAAAAGCGGTGCAGTCAGGCAGTATTGTGCGTTCCTTGACTCACATCTTATCTTTGCCTGAATGGAAAACTGCTTGAACATTTGTCTCGGCGGAGCACTGCTGCTGCAGGGAACCGTTTACGTTAGTAATGTCTCTTTACTTTGTCCCAGACTCATATTGTGTTGACGTAACTCTTCCCTCCTGAGTTTCTTTTCCGCCAGCACAGAAACTGGCTATCTGTGCCTCACCAGGCTGACCTGCAGGCAACAGAGAGGACACAAACCTGAATAGAATTTGCGACTCAATAAACGCAAAGTGATTCAAATGTACCAGTGTGAATGTCAACCATGTTTTCGATGTGTTGGACGGCACCTTATTGATTTCAACCAAACACGATGAGCCAAGTCTGAAAGAAACGAGATATTCCATATCTGAATCATCATTAGACTCATGTGAGCGAATGACTTTTCTACGCCAGACCTTTGCCGTGACATTTTAAATGCATTACCACGCGTCCGTCTGTTACACACTGAATGATCATTATAAAAGGTTTCCATGTATGTACTAGTTGGCCGAGCGTTTTCAGCGCTTGGAAAGCGGACCTTGGGTTGTAGGGGGGGTGTGACCGACTATCAAACAAATTAGTTCCTTTTTATAGCTGTGTGGTTCAAAAAATCATATTCAACAGTGTAATTTCTACTTCAATTAGACTCCAATGTAACTCTCTCTCTTCCTAACTCTCTCAATCCTAATTTGAGAGGCATGTGCCTGCTGGAGTCTATCCTGGATGCATTTGCCCCCTGCCCCATCTCCACACACACACACACACGCACACACACAACCGTGCTGTGTTACAATTACTCTGAGCTGACGTCTCACACCTGTCATGACCGCTGTAGATCAAAGTTGGCATCTGGGAGAGTGATGGGGGCCTGTTGAGGGGCGGCCAGTGGATGTATGTGTGCTGACAGGATCGATGGTGGGAAAACATGAAGGTCCGTTAGAGGAGGACACACTATTATTGATTCCCCACCGCAAAGTGCGGCGGCGTGGTGTCGGCTAAGAACGCGCTGGCCACATGGAAAGAGGGAGTGAGGGAGGGCGAGGGAGGAGGACGGGGGGTAATCTGCTTACTGACATTAAACGCCTGCTGCAACCTGGGTGACTAAGCGAGGTTGCGCAAAGGTTACGACGCGGCAGCAGCGAGTGGGAATGCTCCGGGAAGTTAATTAGTGCCCCGTCGCTTTTCCGTTGTGATTTTACTCACAGCGAGCGCCGCGGTGGAGCTCAGCGGCGTGCGCGGCCGTTCGCTATAAAAAGGGAAAGAAGTCAGCGTGGAGTGGGTCAAGCCAGCAGCAGCCAAGAGGCCAAGAGAAGAGAGAAAATCTGTAGATTTGAGGCCAAAAGTCCTTCTCCTCCACAGGCAAGGCCCGCAGGCCCCATCCAAAGAGAGGGGCACAGACTGAATGACATCAAAAACACCTCGAAACACTGTGCCAGCCGCAAATCCTCCCCTGTCCCCGAGATGAAGCCAGCCACCGAGCGGTGGAGGGGAATAGTGAGTTGACTGAAGGACTGAAAATATATTTGAAAGCGCCTTGAGATGACCTCTGTTATGAATTGGCGCTATACAAATACAACTGAATTGCATTGAACTGAATTGAATGGGGTTGTAGATTGTGAAATATCGATTTGACCTGCCTAAAGAATTCACTAGCATCAGCATTCATCTTCCAGGCATTCACTTTCCAAAGTGAGGAGAAGCAAACAGTGTTTGAGAGTGTCAGACGTCAGTGTTGGCATGTGTAAACCAAGCTAGGTGTGTGAGGCAGGGTGCTGAAAGAGTGAAGACGGGCAGAATGTTGGTGTCCATGCTGAAGCCCCACATCAACGGCTAAATAACGAACACTTGCTCAAAGGCACATCAGTCAGTCATCATGAAAAATCTATGCTGACTTTGTAGACAGATATCTGGACAGGATCTCTCTCCACGCTGAGGGCGGTAACTTCACATCCTACAGAGCAACACACTGGACACGCTGCAGGAAGTTAGCGGAGACAAGCGGACGTTGGCGTGTCGGGCGTCTCCCGTCTGTCCTCCATGTCAGTGCAATGGGAGCGGACAGGCTGCAGGAGATCTGCTTCCTCTAAATGCCTGCAGCTCCTCAGAACCTCATCAGACGTCTGTCAACTCTCCGAGGGTGTTTGCGACCATCTCCGTGGAAACGGAAGCGGAACTGAGCGAAGGTTCCCACGGATTTGAATGTGGCGCCTGTGACCACATGCCCGCGTGTGGTTTGACAATTTGACAGCAGTACAACATACTCTGTCCCTCTCTCTGTCACACACACACACAAACGCACGCGCAAAGAAACCCAAAGCGTAACGACCCCACGATCTCGCTAAGCTGCCATTTTGAAAGCCATCCGTAATCTGTACTCAAAATGGAGTAAATATTTATTCCCAAACAACATCCTTGGTTAGGAGATTTATTTGTTGCTCCCCTGCTCGCTGCTGCGGAGCGGCTCAGGTCGATACCCTATAAACAAAATAATACAGGGCAGTAAACAGACCTATAAAGATATTGAGCAGTTATTAAGTTTTACATCTTTCCACCTAAATCAGGCTCCTTAAATCTGGCCGGCGAGGCGCGGTGAGATCACGCAGACGTGGCACCGTATTCCGCCGGCGGCGCCATTTGTCAGGAGGGAGCAGAGGTAATGACCATGTCCACACTGGCAACCTCGGGCCGGGCTTTGGTAATCTCTGCTCACCAGAGAAGGGCAGCGCCAACACAGGCCAACCAGGCAGAGGGGTGGGTGTGTGTGTGTGTGGGGGGGGGTTGTCATGTGTGTGTGTCACCCCCCTATTCCTGCCCATCTGTGTCTCCCACTCCGCCGCTCCCTTTGTGAGGGCGGCGTTTCATCATCCTGCCCTCACACAACCTGCGACTTCCAGCCTCCCCGTCTCATTCTCCGCCTCCCTCAGTCTCTCTCTCTTTCTCTCTCTGCTCGTCTCAGTTCCTGCGGAGCGAAGACGCCAGCGGGTCTCTTCTTCCTCCTCCTCCGTGTCTCGCCCGCCCACCCTGTCACCAGCCTTCGTGCAGACACTCCCACACAGATGATCAGCAGACACTTCCTGCCCACAGAATCCTTCCGGCTGCCAGTTTTTCCCACCGCCAAGACTATCTGCCCTCAGTCACTGCTGAGCCGTGCCAGCCAACTTGTCCTCTCCTCTCCTCTCCTCTCCTCTCTCCCTCCCTCCCTCCCTTCCTTTCTTCGACAGAGCCCCTCTGATATCCTCCCACGTCTCTTCCATACGGTCTGAGGTT